>VZTO01019039.1:59323-88341 GCA_013400615.1 Syrrhaptes paradoxus
CAGTCATGTGTGGATTTGCAAATTTATTTATTCTTTATTAGAAGAAAGAAAGAAAGAAAAAAGCAGCAGGGGATTAAGAAACGATACCTTTGAAAGAGATTTAAACAATAATGTAAAAGAGAAACTGTAACAGCTATTTATAAGATAAAACAACAGAGGGCAAAATTCACCCCTACACAGACACAAGACCCAATATACCACTGAAATCCCACTTAAGCCTACAAAATAATGCTATGGGCTGAATCACTGGTTAATAACTCTTGATACAGGCCTCAGGGGGCTTTTCGGAATGATAATCCTGGACTCTTTGTTCACCAAGGGCCCAACTCTGCCATCCTGATTCACACTAAGCAACATTTTTCTTTGTAAGTAATAAAAGGCAACTAACAAGGCTGCGTCAATGAGGTACTACCTGAAAGGGGTGAGGGTGGCAGGATCACCCCTTGTTGATAAGACTCTGTACCCAGCCTGGTGGGATGCTGCAGGCAGCTCCTTTTGGAGGATCAAAATTTTAATTTGCGGTAAACTGAAGAAATAGTTTTATACCTCAAGATGAAAGGTAACTTAAATATCTAAACAGACAAATGGGAAGAGATGAGAACTACTCTAAAAGCCTCAGTGTTTGCAGAGTTTTATTCAAAGTATGGAAGACTGACTTGAAGAAAACAACTTTTACTACTTTGTGCAATCATGATATATCTGTCAGTATAATCTCATAATATTTTACTTAATTGAAAGCAGTACTGAACTATGTTTGACTGTATCCTAAGACACAGATTTAACAAACGACATTTATCTTTTTGCTGGTGAAAGAAGCACTCCTCATAGTATAAATTAAATGCACAATATGACACTGTCTTCTTCTGAGATGTAAGCATGGACACTCACTGAATTTGCATTGCATGAAGCAACCAAACAAGTCAAGAAGAAGTATGTGGGTTTGTATTTTAGGTCAGACAGATGAACGATATGGTGGGCAACCCTGCTGCAGTGCTGAGTGTCCAAATGTGGAAGGACAGACAGACATCTTTAGGAATGTTCAACAAAGCCTCTTAAGGTCTCACTCCTCATTTTCACAGATTCCAATTTCTTGCTGAGAGATTTTGGAAAATCCCAGTAGGTGACCTTTGCTATTTCTTGGTATTCAAATAATTCTAAAAAAACTGTCCCTTAACAAATAAATTCTTGTAGCAAACGCCACTTCAGCATTCTCTACATAATTACTGTATGTGTGCATGCAAAATGAGTACAAAACGACATATAAAATACAGGAACAAACTATGAATTCAGATGGATAGGTACAGTTTTGGTTTTATTTATGCACATATCCAAACTCAAAAAGTCCTGTTTTTTTGGGGGGTAGATGAAAGTTGCATCTGTGAATAGCACAAAGATGAGAGAGAAAACTATTCTTTATCTATGCTACCTCCTTCTGCAATGCTCATCCCAGTGCTTCCATGAAATAGGAAAATAAGAAAGCCCCACAAATTAGGAAAGGGACATCTGGTCCATTGTTAAATTTTTAAGTTAGCAAAAGACACGTCATTGTGAAGTCTTGAATTGCAGTGGCTTAATGCTTCCCCAATACAAATTTGGAATTAAGCAGGTGAATCTGTGTTTTAATACAGAAATAAAAAGTTTTCCTTGAGGGGCTTGCTGCTATGATATTACCAGTTCGAATATGTACTTTTGAAAGTGTTGCTAAGCTTTAAGAAGGTCCTCCTCTTCAGAGGAAGGCTACCTAAACAAGACGTTGCTAGGTGTGTCTTCCTCAAGACAAATTCTCAACCATTCTCAACTCCTCTTCCAGTTATTTCAAATTGTGTTCTCTTATCACCTTTGCATACATCGGACAAAATAATTGTATGGAGTGTACATTGTTATATGGAGTGTTCTTATGTAGCTCCCGAATTGTTTGACACTCTGCTTTGATTTCTAGCAAAGCCTCGCAGAGCTTTACTTTCTTGAGTAAAAATAATTTTGGTTTTAGAATCAGTCTCCATAAAGCAGACTTAAAATCCTTACTGACAGAGTTTTGTTCTGGGAGCCCAGAAGCTGGACATACAGGTGCAAAAATATTACCTACTAGTCTCTACTGCTCACTCTTATGCACATTTTTTGCTTGTTCTCTGCCTTCTTGTATTCTGCTGAAGAAGTCTATCTCTAAACTGTAGCTTGGGATCAGTAAAAACTCTACAACTGCATAAATCCACACAGATCAGTACATCCTCCAACACTGCTGTATCTCTGGCCATAGGAACTCAACCCAGGGGAAAGCAGCAGCCTTTATCCACAAGTTCTGACTATGACAGAGCTATACAGCCACAGAGTGATCTTCCAGGGCATCATGCCCCACAAACAGACAAAATGGATACTCAACTGAAAGAAAAGAGCATCCTTCAAGTAGTCTATGTCCTAATCTGCAAAGCAATATATGGACTAGCTGAAAACAATAGCTTCTACCTGCAGATGGAGGAGTTAAGTGATAAAACCAAAACCCTCCTGGATTTTGAAATGCTATATAAAGGCTTATAAACCTAAACTATAACCCCTGGTTATCTTTCCAGTAGATAAGATTAGGCTTAGGTTATGAAGATGGCCTCACTTGCATGATTTCTGGCTTCTTGTGGAATGTGCTTTGCTAATGCTAATTCCCTTTAGAAACCAAGCATCTGAAAATGTATTAGGTAAATAAAATGCATTGGACAGATGCATTACAAGCAGTTTAGCAGTAGAGCTCAGTGAATGACTGTTCAGTGACTGGTCATACAAATTCACTTCATTTCATCTCAGAATAAAAAAACTCCTTTCCTTTCCCTCTCCTTTCCTTCAGTATTCCTCTCAGACATATTTAATCAAATCCTAAATGGAGTACTAATTTTCAGGCATTTTCTGTAAAAGTCAAGAAAACAAATGACACAGAGAAGCGAGGCCGCTGGGAGACCAGTCTTGCCCAGAAACCAGTCACTTGGATAGGATCATTTACTCAAGAGGCTGGAGGAAACTGGTTCAGCTCTATTACTTGTATGAGGAAACAGGTCCCCAACTGCTTCAGTCTCCAGGGAGTAACACTGTGCTAACACCAGGTGCTGGGTTGGTGTGTTCTCAGTTTCAAATGTTGAGGCTGCTCCGATTGAATAAAATGCTTAAATATTCACTGGATCAAAGCCTGGAATGTAAGCGTATGACCTCGCAGTGAGCAGCCTATCTATCACGCTACAGAGGCATCAACCTCTTACCTCTGGGTGCTTCAGTGCATCTTTGATTTCTTTTATTCCCCTATTCAGGTATTATTTTTGCCACCTCAAAAGCCTGTCTTTTGAACAATAATAATTTTTGATCGACTCACTAAAAAACATTGCCAGTTGCATTCAATGGTCATACACCAGATTGTAACAGTCCCTTCATACATCATCATGGTGGTGAAGACTACATGTGGTTCAGATTCACCAGGCTACCCCTCTCTTCTTAACAAAGTTCCCTCTGCATCTTTTGAATCAGAGACTGGGTGTCTTTCTAAACAACACGCTGGAGTTCAGCAGTGGTTTTGAACCTGATGCAGGAATTGCCAAGTAAAATTCGCTGCCCTGTGTTAGACAGGTGGCTGGACTGACTGGTATTAATGGTCCTTTCTGGTCTTAAAACACAAGTCTTAGAGACTGATTTAGCAGCATCAACGAGCTCTAAACCGTGGTAGACCACAGTGTTGAATCTAATCACTCCAGGCACCGCCGCCAATTCCTGCTTGCCCAACACTGTTTGTAATGTCACTCCAACAAGTATGTTCCATTAAACTTACAGGCCTTAAATTTGGCAGGGCAAACCATTCTGCCTCTGAAAAGCACTGTCACAAAACAAGCATTCCTATTAAATCCCTTTCAGCGTCTTTTCAACCCAAAAGAGTAATTCTGTATATGATTAAACTTAGAAGTAAATACAGCCAGTTGGGCTCCTGACAGCAGACATATTTCAAAATAAACCTGGCTTACACAGGCCTTGGCTAAAATATTAAGCCTTTATCTGTGGTCCACAATAACTAATCTTGTCAAATTGTTTGCTCTCTACCTTCTGTTTGGAAGATTATGAGCTAGCTCACCATTACTATTCACCTTGTGCCATCAACTAGCAGCAGGAAAAGTGAGTGGTAAACACAGTCGGTCTGTTTTGACAGCATTTCACCCTACTTTGCATTGATGTAGATTGCTACACAGTACAGGATAACACAAAATCAGGACTTTGCATTTATGCTGGATTTAATGCCACTGTGTGAAAGATATTCCTCCTTTGCTGTCAAATGCTTTATCAGGACACTGATTGCCCAAAATAAATGAGCTTATGAGAAAGAGAAATAAACCCCGAAACAACTATGCTATAACCTATCTGTATTTCAGCACATTGAGATCTACAACATGCTTGTCATATAGACCAGGCTCTTACTATTGGATGGACCATTCACATCTGAGCGTGTGGCTGATATTAAAGAGTTAAAAAATTAACAATAACTGAAATAGAGGCTACATTGGCATATTTAAGGCCAAATGATACTCATCAGAATACTTAATCAGATCACAGAAATTCAGCCAATTACTCCAGCTTGAGTCCAACAGTTTATATGCCAATTTTATGCAAAGTTTACTACTTCTATTTGTACAAGAAAAATCTTTTCTATACCTCCTTTGATAAGCTTGAATTACTTTTAACACTGACAATTCCTATTTCCATGCATTTGGTGTCACAGCCAGCCTCTTCTTTAGGAGAAATCTTCTTTAAAAAGACACAAACTTTTCCACAAAGTTTGTGCTTATATGAATGGACAAGGGTATCCTGGATTTTCTTGCCAAATAATTTCTGTAAGTCTCTATCATTTGTTTAGGAAAAGCTATCAGCTTTACTTTACACTAATATGTCTTCCCCATAGAAAGTATTCTGCCATAGAATTTATTAATTTGAACAGGGACAAATACTACTTCTTATCACCCCCTGATGAATACTAGTCCTGCCTTTTGGTAACGATGCTTGGCATCATTAGAGTGCCATGAATTAGAGGCAAGCTTATTCTGTCTCTGAACTGTTTCCCACCTTCTTCTTGAGAGCAATACAATCTCAGAAAAGCAAATACTCTCTGCTTTGAATGCTCACAACATGGAGGGATGGTCAGAACTTTCATGTAAAGTGTTTAAAATGCAGACATCAGGCTTATTTTGTATCATGTGTATTATGTGGCAAAACAGCATATAGACAAGTGAAATGACTTGCTGAAGCTCAGCCAACCAAGCAGACTGAAAAGACCCACATATTTAACTTCATGTATTAGTCTTAAACTGAACTGGCTTCCTCATGCGCACAAAAAAAAAGTATCCTGCAGAATTACAGCCTAAAATTGCTGGATACAGAGCCCTTCTCTCTCAGCTTCTTGATCTGTGCTCTGAACCATGTCAACTGGTAACAACCAGCCAGTTTTCTTATTCTATATCCAGCTGAGATGTATTTAATGAGATGGAAAAAGGACCTCCTTTTTAGAGGATCTTGGTTTGTTCTAAATCCCTGCTCAGGAATATTTAAAAGCAATGTCAAAAATAGATTATCTGAAACAAACAGTATTTCAAACCTGCTCAAAACAAACAGTTAGATAGGATTCCTCACAAGAAAAATATTCAGGATACAGGACCAGCAGATTCATATACACTTATGGATCTGTAGAGAATGGGGTTAGTAAAAGACTCTAAACTTTAGATGTATCAATCTGAAACCACCACATTACACCTTTCCGCATGTTTCAAACAAGCCTTCCTTGTAAGGCCAGGTCTGAACCTCTCAGCTGCTTATTCCAAGCCAGTCTCACCTCTTTTGGGCATGTTCTGGTAAAGTCCTGCTTACAAAGAGTTTGTAAAATCGCAAATACTGATGTACTACTCAGGCTGTTTCCCAAGTACAACCCATCAAAGCACAACTTTGTCAGACTCTTCTTGATATCATAAACAATAAAGACAATGTGATTTTTTTATTGATTCCACAAGTATTCTACAAAACTCGATGCACACTTGCTGGCTCCAGGCCACTCTCAGTTATGTTACACCTTCCTGAGGTGGTTCCACCCTTGTGACCAAGAGTAATCTGAAGCTCATGGAGATAAAATTCCTTCCTATAAACCATCATCAAATCCCTCCACTTTACCTTAAAAATAATTGATTTTACATAGACTTGATGTATTTCAATAGATTTGCTTTCCTGGCATAACTGATGTGATATTGCCCAAGCTGGAATAACTTCTACATCACTGAGGGATCAAGTAACAATGGAAATGGGTTTGGATGTAAGAGAAAAGCATTTAATTAAGCTCACACTTGTGAGAAGTCCTTTGTAATGGGCTCAGAGTGGTAGGTGAATGCCCCACCCTTCCAGTATAATCCAGTAGTGCCCACAGACTTCCCCTGGTTTCAGGGCGACTCACACTTAGTCATACTTCTGAAAAGTAAAAATCAGAGCAGTTTTCCCTCAGTAGAAGACTAACAAAAACTCCATGGATGAAACTTCATCTCCTCCTCTTAATGTTTGCAATATATTATAGAGAGATGTTATCAGCATGAAGCTTGTCTATTTTGCTGATGATGGGAGAAGGTCCCATTTAAGGGTATAAAACCAGAAAAGATGCCTAGCTGCTCATTTACACACAAAAAAAGGGTTTTAAAAATACCAGCTGAGACTTAGAATCACAGACCAAAGTGTCTTCTACATATGTGTAGCACTCCTTAAAATACTTCATAAGCTTTTTACTAAGTTATCAGCCATTTAAGGCCATTAAGCTAAAAACAAGCCTTCTGACTTCTAAGCTTCAGTAACTTCTCTCCAGTAGCTGGCAGACAGACTGTCTCCAACTGTCTTCTGCACCATTCTAGCAAGACAATTCACACGAGATTTTTTTTCACTGGCCTTCTGGGCCTATTTTGTTCCTGCCATGTGAACTGGGAGTGAGCTTTCCCTCATGCTCCTGGGAGATGAGCAAATTCTTGAGCAAGGAGAGAAGCAATGGTCCTTCAGCTCTTTTCGAGGACAGCTTTAATTCTTCTGAACTGGTAAGCTTGCAGACTCAGGCCTTGGTGGCAATTCTGCCTGGTGGTGACATGAGTGATGGATTATAGGAGAAAACCTTTTTGATTTCTGCTGAGGAAAGCACAAAAGAATTGCTTTACATCAAGAGTCAAAGAATTCTTTAAAAGCATAGACTAAAATATTTTCTCAGTGTTTAAAATTGGAGATCTATGAAATGTCTTTTGTTTTGAGTTGACCACTTAGATATCAATTTTATCAGATGTAGATGTGCATCTGATACATTCTTCAAATAATTTATGATTATCTTATCAAAGATTGAGGTGATAGAAATTGATACATTATGAGGCACAGAAAAAAGTGCTAAATATGGTAATTATACACATCTCCAATACTTGCAGTGGCTTCCATTCAAAGGCTGAATTCTGATACTTTCTATAGCAAAAATTGCATAATCTGAAGCTGAAATGATACAACTTGGTCCTAAAGATTTATGTCTTCCAACAACCCAGTGATAGATCATACAGCACAGAAGTAGAACAGGAAAGCTGAGCAACTTGACAATAAAGCAGCAGTAGCAATGATGAGATTAAAGCTGTTGTTAGCTCTCATAAATACAACTGATGCTGCCTTTCTAAAAAAAATCTCATTAAAAAAATTAAAAGTAAAAATCTGGCTATTAATTAATGACTCAGTATTAGGTTAGAAAACTGAACTGTAATTTTTTACTCAGAGAACTTGCCCATGCTTCAGTAAAGGTACCCTTAATTTTAAACAGTGGAAAATGGTCAGAGGGCTGGAGCACCTCCCCTATAAGGACAGGATGAGAGAATTGGGGTTGTTCAGCCTGGAGAAAAGAAGGCTCCAAGGAGACCTGATAGCAGCCTTCCAATACCTGAAGGGGGCCTACAGGAGAGATGGGGAGGCACTATTCGTCAGGGACTGTAGCCAGAGGACAAGAGGTAACAGGTATAAGGTAAAAGAGAGTAAATTTAGACTAGACATTAGGAAGAAATTTTTCACTGAGAGGGTGGTGAGGCACTGGAACAGGTTGCCCAGGGAAGTTGTGGATGCCCCATCCCTGGAGGTGTTCAAGGCCAGGCTGGATGAGGCTTTGAGCAACCTGGGCTAGTGGAGGGTGTCCCTGCCCATGGCAGGGGGGTTGGAACTCTATGATCTTTAAAGTCCTTTGCAAATCAAACCATTCTATGAGTCTATGATTCTAAGTTTGCTTAAAATTAAATACCTTGCTGGCTTAGTCAGTTATTTCTATTTGTTGCAGTAAAGAACTGTTCCAGCAATTCTCTAAAAGATTATATGTAATTCAGAAGCTTCAGAAAGTCTGGGCTTTCTTTTTGAGCTTGTGCACATACATTTACAGTATTCAATCTTTTGCATATGTTAAGAAACAGTATGAGTATTAACAGAAAGAACCTCACATTTATTTTTATTCCTTCAGCCAAGCCACAAATAAATGACTCTTGCAAACAAACCAAATACTATTTAGTAACGGCAATGTAAATGCCATGGACATATTTTATTTGGATATAAAATATTAAAGTAAATTATTATTTGCTGTGACACTTGTTTTACCACCTTGGGAAAAAAAAAGCAAGTCTGAGAAAAAGTTTTCTTGCTTCTTTTCTTCAAGGAGCACTCAATCTGCTGTTCAAAGTTATTTAATAATTTGTCATAGAATGGTTAACTGTACATTTAGAAACACTGTGTCAGCAGGCTTCTTCCTATTGGCAAACTACTTCAAAATCTAATTTGTTTGTGTTATTGGTCTTACTAAATATTAGTCTTTGCAAGTCTAGTTTACACCATTGATGTTAACTATGCCAACATTCTGATTTTGTTCTGAAGTATTCCACAACAAGCTGATATTATACAATACAAGCCCAAGAGCTAGCCAATCCAGTTTACTGAGTATACTCAGTGTATTTTGCTACTGATAAATCAATAAAACCATGTTGTAATCTACAAACTTCCATCTCTGTGAAGCAGCTATAAGCAAACTGTAAATGAACACACAGGTCAAAAACTGGGATGCTGTGATTATGTTGACTCTGAAAACATTTGACTTTCACAGAATACATTTTAGTGTTTGAGAGAACGAAGTTTCAGCACTGCTTATATTTTCGTGAAAGGCTGAGAAGATGATAAATATTCAAATGACGATAAATATTTGTATTTATATTGTAACTACCCATACTTAAAAAAAAATCTACACTGCAATCCACAATTTACAAAGGTTAAGTAAATGTAAACCATAGCTACACAAAGAAAATAAATACTTGATGTAGACTGTATGCTCAGTTTTGCATTTTTCATCCATGTGAAACTCCCCACAGTCAATGGGGAGTGTCTCAGGTGTGCAAGGAATGCAGGAAAGGCTTATCTGTCATTCCCTTTGGTTGTGATTTTTTGTCTTCATTCTGTTAAGTACTCCACTGAACGTAATTGATCATAAACATTGATCATAAACCATCTGATGCTAAAGGCCTCGCTATAATTTATGACTTCCAAAATATCCATGAGAATGATATCCCATAATCTGCTCTGGCAATATCACCCACATCTGTCACTTCTCAGGAGAGCTGTACACTCCAGGGCTGAAGAGGAGTACTCTTGCTCCCAAACAACTACTTAGAAAAATGGGGTGAGGTGGGCACAGATGGCAAGGAAGCTTTTGAAAGAAAATATCAGAGGTCGTGCTGCTCTGCGTGGATCTTGGTGCAACCCATGTGCATCACTCTGGGTCAGCATGTATTTCTCCCCTTGGGTCTCCAAGGAATCCAGGCAGAAAAGACAAAATGTCAATTGTTTTGTATTTTTTCAGTCACAAGTTTTGTGCTTGTGACTGTGCTAAGTCCTCTCTTCTGTGGGCAGGGAAGTTATCAGTGTTAGTGGTACTAAGTTATCAAGCACTCCCTCCATCACAGCCTGCAAATTTTACCTGGACTGTAACATGGAGTATGCAATTCAAAAATTGGTAAGTGAAGTATCATCCAATAAAGATAATATAATCCAATGCAGAAAATACAGCAAAAGTGATATATTTCCTTTCGTACAGCATGAATAATAAGTTAGACTTACCAAGGGAAACAAGATCTGCCTAGTGATACAGAAACATGGTATACCTACAACTGTTCAGATCATATGCCACCAGTGACTGAATTTGTTCAGCCCACCTTAGATTTGAATACTAGTTCAATATTTTATTTCCTCCAGACCCAGAAAATTGATTTCACTCTATATGTTGAATTTCTCTGAGGCTGCACATAACCTCATTGTCTTACTCAATTCTTTTATTACAACAAACAGGTATCTCTACAAGACCTTTTAATTCATCATCATGCATATTAGTGCAGCCTGAGGGGAATTTTTCTGAGAGGAGTCACTGGCGTTAGCACTGAATTCCAAGTATTGAAATAAATTCTGACCTTACTATGTACTGCTTTTAGTTAGATCACACATGACTTTCTTCACACATCTCAATTAGTCTTAATTCCTCACTAAATTCCTAAAACAGGCTACTTCCAAGCCTATTGCCCCTAAATCCAATAAATTCACACTCCCTGTTATTACTACCCAGGTTAATGGTAGTATTTTCATATATGATATGATGTGATTGTTACTCGATTTTGTGTTTTAGACCTTTTCATGTTCCTACTCATGTCTTGCATGCCAAAGAAATTTTGCATCAGCTCTGCTGCACTCTGCAGAATTCTTCAGGGTATGTGATAGTCTTGCGTGTCTGGGAATCTTCCATCTGGCCCACCAGCATGGGTTTCCTAAACATCATAAAACCCTGCCTGTGGAGATTGTGTATCTCTTATGGGCCCCGTGGAGTTTATAATCTGCTTTTAATAATTGCACAAGGCAGCCAACACATCAGTCCTCATTAAGCAGTTTTTACCATGTTGAATCTCCTTTAATAACTTTTGATCCAGTTCTGAAAGTCCAGAATTACTGCTAATTTTCACCGATATCTTAGACTGCTACAAGAGACGCCTTCCTCAGCTCCCCATTTCCTTCCACACAAACTCTCATGACCATTGACTTCTGTGGCTTGCTACAGCCAGTAAAAGATTCTTAGCATTTTGCCCTCACTCAGTTGTCTTTGAATGTACCCACCAGCATCTGTTTCTCACTAAACTATAGGTCATATCCTTAACTGGGACAAATAAATGCAACTCAGTGGGACACAAGTAAGCCAATTTGCTGTAACTAAGAAACTAGCTCTATACCAACATTCTTCAACAAGCCACCAGAACTTACATTTCAAAATGCCAGAGCCAATTAAATTATACCCTATATGACATTAAAAGATTACCAACTACTCAATCCCAGCAGAACTTCACAGCAGCAAGCAGCACAGTGGTTTTCATTAAAAGCAAAATAACTTTTGACATCTGCTAAATTATTTACTGACACAAATCAGTGAAACTATTAATATCTATGTAGTTGTATTCCTCGCCTGCAGTAGTTCACATGTTGATCTGACATTCAGCAGAATACATTTTAAAAAAATACAGTAAAAAAAAGTCTAGTTTTAATAGGGAAGTCTAAATATCTAATTGTAACATCTTAATAAGTAAGACATTAAATTGATTTTGAAATACAAAAATTAAATAAATGTATCTCTGAAATTTTAAATAACACCAGTCGAGTTATCTGACATTTGGTGGCTCCTCCAAAACAAATAGCTTTAAGTCCCAGTGAATGTAAAACTTGTTTCTTTTGTGTAGTGCTTCTGCCTGCAATTTCTAATGAACTAGCATCATTCTTATCTAACAAGGAGTGACTGAAAGCATACAAGCTACAATGTATACTTCAACTAAATATATCTAGGTATGATTTTAAAAGGGAGCTAACTAGTTAACAAAATTTGCACGTTGCAAAGAGGCTCAATTAGTACAATAATTCAGAAATCTTTCTTTTAGCCTGTTCCCTGCATAGCTGTGCTGTACTGAATACAATCTGCACACTAAAGATGTCATGTTTGCAGTTAAAAATCTCCAGAGACTTTAGACCCGTACATAAAGATACTTATTTCACTCTTTTCTGAGACACTGACCTGTATCCTCATTTAAAATGAACACCACATCTTTATGTTATTAAATCTTTGTTTTGATCTATTAGTATTCATCAAAGTGCCATTTTACACAACCCTGCACTGAATAGGCAAGGCTGGAGGTAACCATCTGCAGCTTTAGAGTCTGCGCTTGAATTGATGAAAAGAGCTTTGTGTTTTCACTGCCAAGTTTGATTCTTCCAGTCATTAGACATTCCCCTCAGATCGCATCAATGAAGCGGACTCTCTTACACCCATGTGTTAAATTCTCTTCTCCTCATGGTTTCCTTCGCCAGCTATACTCCAGAAAGACTACTGGGTCTTAGCCACATTCTTCTCACAGCTGTGTTAAAAAAAGAGCATCAGAGCGTCTTTCCAAAATCCATATGTGTATCTGGTCAGTCCCCTGTTGGAGGGTCACCTCACATTGTGGTGTGATTATTCAAATATTCATTCTTGTTCTTGAACTGCACTTCTCGGATCATTCTGGGAAAGATTAGACCCTCCAGCCAGCACTGGAGAACGTCTTGGATGTTGATGTGAAATGCACACAGCTCCTGTACTGGGAAGTCAGATTAGTCTTACAGAAGAGGGGGAGTCTAGCCACTTAATAAATGTTTGCTCCTTATTTATTTCCATTTTTGTATTCTTTTCATCTGTGTCAAATGCTGGTAAGAACTGTTTGCTTTTGTTGTGTCATTGATCAACTTATTTATCAGCATCAGCTTTAGCTTTAGCTTTTTGTTCTTTAGAACAAAACTAACTGAGCAACTATGAAAGCAGAGAAAGTGTGTTCAGAAATGCTGGAGGAAAATCCAGGACTACTCAAAAAAAGGGTGTGTTCCAGTAACAATGAAAGTTAGGTGGCCAAAAAATCACACCTTAAGAGGTAAAGCAAATGTTATTAAGGGTAGTATTTCTTTTATGAGCGATAGTAATCTCCTTTGATAAAGCTATCTGCTTATTAAGAGGATTGCTTAGTTTTCTTTTGTATTCAGTCCACTGAAGTATTTTATCCAAGTCTGTAACTCTCCTGACTTCCTCCTTAAAAGGACAAAAACCCAGAACCAAAATAAATGGTGTCTTTAATAAACAGTTAAGGACAAATAAAGTAAGAATTTCTGTTTTACATCATTTACATATTTACTTTGTTCATAGGAAGAACTACCTTGACAAAGCGTACAAGCAGCATATTTCTCACCATTTATGCTTATTTTCATACCTGTATGTTTTAGAGTTGCACTATTACTTGGTGGATTTGTGTTTACTGTTAGAGGATTACACAGAAATTCTACACGTGCATCCTCCGCTGCCACCTTACACAGCCATGTGAGTGTGCAAGTGTGACTGTGCTCACACACAGAGAGCTATGATTTACTGAGCTAGAAACATTAATTTGTCTGGAAAAATCAAAGCCCTCAACAGACAAATTGCTTTAAAATTCACTCCAGCTGCAAAGCTGTTGCAGAAAAATAGAACATAACCTGGAAAAAATACACCAAAAGTGGCCTCAACCTTTACTGATAATTGGTACTATTGATTTGGTATTACATTATAACCTCCTCTGATCTCACTGACATCAGTAGCCACTCCTCAGTCCCAGAGGTTCCAGCAGGAAGGACAGTTTTAAAATGTCTTGCTTCCTCTGCTGGCGGAGGCATTAATTAATTCACAGGCTTTTCCAGCCACCTTCTCCAGGTCAGCCCCATTTCCCTGCTGGGGCTGCACCAGCTGGCTCCTGGGTTCCCAGGCAGGACCAACTTCCAGGGTGCCTGTGGTGCTGTGCCAACACTCCTGGTGAATTCTGCGGTGCTGTCCTAATTCTTTTTTTGTAACCAGGAATTAGAAATATTAATTAAATATAGAAAATCATAGTCAAAGCCATTCTCAGAGTTCAGGCTAAAAGTATAAAGTATAATGCAGATCGTCATAATTTCCTATTGAATAACTATGTACTGTGTTATGTGCGCGTAAATATATATATTTACATACAGCACAGATATTTCCTTTATAAACTAGAATAGTGCTCTCTTAAAAGTCTAATGTGTATCTTGTTAGTGTTTCAAAATCAAAATAGATTCAAACAAATGCTGATAAAACTGTGTGGCCACTCTGCAAGCATCAACATTTTGTGTTTCACACCACCACTCCTGCTAGGATAGCAAATAATCTTTAAGGCAAGAGTGCACAGTTGCAATTTGTATCTGACACTGCAGTGAGCCAATGTGAGATTTCATCCTACATCAGTATAAACAGAATTTTACTATATCCAAGTTCACTATAAGCAGATTCCAATATATCCCCCTTCTGGATCACAGCTGCTGTTTCATGTGGGATAGGAAGCAGAAATTTTTCACATGCTTTGTGTCCTGATGGAAAATACAGGACCACTATTCTGACTTGGATCTCACATTTAGAAAGCAACATTTGCAGGTGGGTACACAAATGGCTGACATGATGGCAATGCTATGGAGAAATTACATCTCAATTTCAAGCTCTGCATATGATGCTGAATGCAGACAATGAAGTTTTAAGAATCTTAAAAAATTCTTTAGTGTTGCCAGAGAAGAGATTAGCAAAGGCATAGTGAACACTAGTAAATTGTGTGTTATGAAGATACAAAGTACATCCTTTTTCAACATTTTAAAATTTATTTTAATTATATTCTTTCTTAATGAAGCTCATAACTATTTTCTTCTTCTGATTTTTAATTGTTGCTACATTATTCAGATATTTTGCTGAATAATACTGAGAAACTACTTTATATAGCTGCTAAAAATCCTTCCCTCACATGTCAGAATTCAATTTTACTTGGGCACTTAAAAGAAGTCAAGAAAACAGATGGTTTAGAACCCTATTTAGGCTATGAATTGTCGTGTCACATTTTAAATTACAATAAGCATCCTCATAAGACAGTGCTAATAAATAATACTACTGTAATTAATACCAGAAGCCTTTTAGTTGACAGGTTTATAAATTGTCAGTTCCTATTTGAAATGTAAAACATCCTACATCTTCAAAATAAAAAGCTAAGCTAACAAATGAGTTCCTGCCTAATTGCCAAACACTGATTTGTATGAAGCGGTTGAGGTTACAAAGAAATTGGGAATTCTCAGCTCGGTTTCCCTGCTGATGAGTACGAACTGTCTGTGTAGCTCTCCCAGAGGTGTCAGAGGAATCTCTATAGTGTCACACAAGGGTTCTTAGCTCAAAGTAAACACACTTTCCACAAACTCAGCTGCTTAATCTGTTTGCAGGTTGAATTATAAGATGGGGGTGGATGACTCCGGGTGCTGGGAAGACGCACAGAGCATTTCCACAGTTTCTTGGTAAAAAGGGCATGCTATTGTCATCAAAAGACTTCACCCAATTGTTTAGTTTTGCTATAGGCTCAGTGGTCTGATCTTAGCAATAATGAAAACTAACCTGACCAAAATTTTCCCAAGTAGCTGAGCATGTTAAATTGCATAAATTCTTTCCACTACAGCAGTGCATCACCACAACTTTAATTCATGTTGTGGCCGCACTTCTACTCTAACCACCCTTGTTACAAGGGATTAAACAAGACTGTTTCACTAAAAAAACCCCAACCAAACCAAAAACCAACCTTCACTTAGATATCTATGGTTAACAAATGTTTATAAATAAAATGAAATGAAATAACAACTTTAAACAATACACAGGAAAGTTTAGCCAATATTCTCAAGATGGTTTAATTATTTTTTGTACATTTATTTTTATCAAATAAAGTTTAAGTTTCAAATATATCCATGTTCAGAATAAAGACTGAAAGTTTCTCAAACAGCCACTGAAGGTTTTAAATAGATGACTGAAAATATGTATTTTCCTATATATCTCTTAACTATATTTTATGTAGTTACAAAAAAAACCCCATAAAAATGTAATTATTTTATTAAGAACTAGCAGGTATTTTTTTCAAACAGGAAGAACTCTTATTAGGTCCTTGCAATATATTATAAGCCAATTTCTGGCTACTCTGGAAATATGCTGCAGACATTAAAGTTGAAGACAAATATGGACTGACAGGAAAATTTGCATCTGTTCAGCACTGACTGCCTTGGAAGGGTGTGAGAGGGGTATTTTGCAGCTGATGAATGTAATACAGAGATGAGAAGTGCCAGACTGTGAAGAGGCTCTGCCTACACGTATGCCTATGTGCCAGCAATCAGACTTTGAAAAGCTTATGTGATAGCAATAACAACCACGACAATAAGGACTTCAGTAGAGATAACTTAAGGTTTTGGAGTTCAGTAACTTTTCAATAGGAAATCTTACGATGTGAAAGAGAGTGCAGTCCCTGTTCACTGACTCAAGAGACTTCTTGTTGGTTTCAGTGGGATTTTGAAGCCACCCCACACAACCCCATCAGCATTTACCACGGCATGAAACTTGACAAATGTGTAACAGACCAAAAATGAGAAGCTTAATATTCTACCATGCAATTATAAAGGCAAACACTCTGTTGCCGTAGGATTGCCATGGGGTAAAAAAACAGTGAAAACCATTCATAGGAGACGGAAACACTTTCTCTGTGCCTTGCATATGCACAAAGCAGTTTCCATAAAAGTAACGACAGGCACACTGACCTGTGTAATACTATAAAACTCTTAAAATGATCAGCTTCACAACTAAGTAATGAGCTGAGCGGTTGACAAAGAAGAAATCACTTCAAAGGGCCTTTTCTGAGTACCACCATACTTTCAGTCATAGACAAAATATCAGAAGAAACAATGTTTCATTTGGTTTTCAACTCAAATTTTTCTTGAAAGAAGGCAAGTGACTTACTTCTGAACTCTTTCATTGGCCTCCTGTGAAGCCTCCAGGGCTTTCTGGAGCTTCAGCTCTGTGTCCTTTTGCTCTGACCGAGCTTGCTGCAGCTGAGCTGCCAGATCTTCAATCTGGTGATAGGTAAGGGTCACAACATGCTCCCTGCCTTGCAGTCCACTTTCAGAAGTACCGAAAGTATGGTTAAGCTGGTCCTTCAGAGTCATTCCTTCAGACAAAGATTTGTATAATCTGGGAAAACAAAATCATACACGTTATTAAGTTTCAGTCTAAGGCTGAGCTGCAAGAATACTACACTCAGTTTAATGAATATATTTAATATTATCATGTATGGATCCACATGCACTAATACCAAAACAAGTTTTATTTCAAAAGCGATAGAGAACAAAAACAACATACCATAACAACATACCATATCAGAATTATATCTGATATATATCAGAATTATAAAAAGTCAAAAACCTATTCAACAGAAACTTAAAATATAGTATATTTCAGCTGTAGCATCTTCCTGATCACCTTTGAGCTGCAGTAAAAAGTTCTTAGTGTGATTTAGGTGAAGTTCAATTCACCAGTGTGAGTTCCTGACATATTATTAAATCGTGTTACGCAGGACTCTCTTTTAGCAAGCAGACTCACCAACTACAGGGGTTTTATTTGCAAAATTGCAGATTTTTCAATATAATGAAAGAAATAGAAATGCTACAATGCAAAATTTAAAATAATTAAATCATCAGGATCACTTAGAAACATAAATGATTTGCACATGCTAATCCATTCTAAAGGTCCTTGGTCAATATTTTTGTGAGAGGAAACTTAAAATATTTCTTGATGCTGGTTTAAATAAGCTAGTGACACCTGTCCTAGAATATACTGTGTCTTAAATAGCCTCTCTACAGTAAACAGATAGGTTACCTGCCAGCATCAGGGTTTTATCATGGGACATTGCAACATCTATAGTGTCCTCCACCATAATTTCTTGCAAGGTCCTTTCTGACCCAATGTTTTGGCTTCACTCAGGCAAAAAGTAGACACGCTTACCATCTATTTCACACTGAAGTGCCACAGGTGGATATTCAACCCATTCAGTTTTCGATATGATTTTGAGGTATATTCATAGACATACCAAATAATAGAATACAAAAATAATACTCTTTCACTGTACAAACCAGAATAAAGTACTACATGCTTTGTACTTGTGTGCCAGAAAGTTTTGGACAAATCAATGGGAGATCAGAAATTAAAAATGAAATCGAATAGGGTCTTAAGGCAATAGATTCATGAAGCTTAAAGAAATAAATATGACTGGATCAGCTAACAATAGCTATGCAAAACAAGCAAAAAGAAGGATATTAGACAGACAGGACACCTATAAATGATGAGAAGAAACTGAAAGAAGGAGAATAAAGGAGAAAATGGTGTATCAGGTAAAAATTTCCTAACGAAGCCTGTTGACTGTGTTCCCAAGGAACCAGAAGGTAGCCAGCTGCTTGAGTTATTAAAGTGCAATGGTAGAAATCACATTAACAGCTGATTAATAGGGGAGGACCCCACACCAGCAAGCTCTCCTTGGAATTAGCAACAATTCCTTCTCATCCCTTCATAGACACAATTCATTGGTGAATTTTACACCCATGGAAAATGACACTGCTAGTAGAAGAAAATAATGGAAAGCATTTATATCAAAAGTGATGGCAACAGGATAACATAATAAGTAGTGGTTTTAGATAAATAATTGAACAAATTTCAGAACAGCTTCATGAATATCAGAAGCTGTTGCTCTATTGATGAATATGACTTGAGACCATCCCTCTGATGACCATGCAAATATCAAACACTATTTCAGTGTGGATTTCTAGATTGATTACAATATTCAAGACACAGTCTGCATTACAGTATGCAACTGCATATTTTCTTCCTCTCCAGTTTATTAAGGTTTTTGTATGGAAAACACCCTTCATTCTGAGAGCCCATAGAGGAAAGTCGTATACAAACTAAAATATAATACACATGGACAAGCAAAATGTGGATGAACTAATAGAAATCCATAAGCTAAAAGGTCAGAGTGTTATGTCATTACACCTACTACCTGCGGTTGTCTGAAAATAATGTGAAGAACCTTTCCAATTAAATGAAGACATATTGAAAATATAAATATTTATAAAGGGACATTAAAATCCCTAGGACAGACTCATTAAAAATAAAATTACTTCAACAGTTGCACATAACATTTAGTGATTGAAGTTCCACTTCGAGACATGGTCACCACAGAAAAACAAAAAGGTATGCAAATAATGCTGAAAGCAGGTTACCGAAATACCACTGCTGCCCACTTCTTAAAACCTGGCACAAGATTAAAAGAACAGAAAGACAGATGAGAAGCTGAACTGTTCAGTGAATATATGGGTCCCTGACTGGGGAAAAAAAAAAAAAAAAAAAAAAAAAAAAAAAAATAAAAAAAAAAAAAAAAAAAAAAAAAAAAAAAAAAAAAAAAAAAAAAAAAAAAAGCATAGCCTAAAGCTTTTTTTCCAGAACGTATGAAAAATATAGTAATTTATTTAGATTCTAAAATACTGGCCCTGTGTGGTACCAGCTGGGCTCCTTCTCAAAGACTGGCCATGAACAATATAATATGCAATATGCTATTACATGTTTTAACTCATAATGATTGCATCTGAGTGATCAATAGATTCTGATATGTATATATTTTGTGGCCAGTGTGATTCCTCCAGATAAAGGCACTGTGGCTGACAGATCTTTCAAATTTTTTTTTTTCAAAAGCATGCAATTGCCAGATTTCCATCAACATGTGCTTTACTAAAATACTTTTATTTAGTCCCTTCTGACACTTATTAATTTGAAATTCCTTCATTAAACTCCTGAAGATTATTTCTTCAAAGAATATTGATGCTATAAATAAAAAATAGGAGTTCTAGGCCTGGAGAATGGGTCACATAGCATTCAAACAGCTCCTTGATTAAAGTAATTCACATGCTCTTTATAGTAAGCCTTTTGCTTTACTATGGCAACATAGATCTTTTCTTGCCCCAGCTTGGGTCTGAGAGTTTCAAGGGCTCACATTAACTTTGCGCAGGCAGAAGAAAAAGTGACATGTGATGATACCACTTGTGCAGCTCCTGCAGACAGCAAGAGGTTTCCTCAGCCTCCAAACTCAGAGCAGCTTCAAGCCTGCTAAAAAATTCACCAGTTGTAACTGCTCCCAGAGGGACTTGACTTTGGCTGAAAATCAACTGTATGAAGTGCTGCTCTTATAACACTTCTCTCCTTGCCAGGCATACTTTTGCTGCAAGGTGGGAAATTATTTTCCACCTGAAGCAATTACTGAACAACACAGAGAAACCTTCCACCTAAAGGAAGGAAAAAAAAAACATCAAAAAACAAACATTCCCTATCCATCCCCTCCCTCCTCCCCCACCCCAGTGATAAACATATCCAATGTTCCCAAAGGCGTGTAGGTCTGACCTTGGTTTTCACCACAAATGTTTCTAACACTCAAGTTCTGGAGGCCTCTCAGACCTCAGCCTGTACTCAGGATGGCTTTGAAGAGGGTCCCTTCATACCGCTGAGTGCACTCAAGGGCCAGGCAGCATTGATACCTTGAAAATACTACCTCAAAGGTGCTCTTAGGAAACACTGCAATAAGACAATATTAACAAAATCCCATAAGACCTTGAAGGACTTTGGCATTTTGCTTTAAAATGGAGGATATAAAATGGTCAAGTTTGCATTGCATGTGAATCAGGAGCCTGACAGCTGGTAGACTGGTAACTAGATGGCATTGCCCTACCATAGACAAATATTTTACTAGCCTTCCTTCCTCTGCAATTACACGAGTTAAGAGGACTGTATCATATCTTCAGTACAACCACCCAAACATCTCTCATTAATTTAACCAAAGGCAGCAGCTGTGTTAGACTCTGTGGCGCACAGGCCACAGACCACGTTATAATAACAGTAGTGCATGTTGTGCACGATGCAGAGTGTTCTTTGCACTGTCACAGTCCATCACAAAGTGTTGCTCTCTCATGTGTGGTGTACTCATGCATCCTTAGTCTAGGATGAGCTCAGGCATCCACTTTATTTTATATTCTCTCACCAAACCCAGTGATAAGCACTAGTTGAACAGAGCCCATCGCTGATTTTCTTTTCTGTGGTGGTTGGTGATATATAACCTCAGGATTTTACAGGATAACATGTTGACAGAGTAGCGCTGATCATGCACACCCATAATGTCCAAACTCAACTACAAGTGAATATGGATCCACATACTGAGTTGAGTTTGAGTTTCAGCCTTCTCTCCTGAAACAATCTAGAGAAAAGTGCGACCTGTACAAGGGTCCAAACAGTCTGGACACTAGAAGATTCAAGCACAGGTTCATTATCTACAGTTAAAGCTTGAACTGGCTACCATCCATCTTAGAACTTCAATTTTTAAACAAATACAAATTAAAGGCCACTAGCAAACACATTTTTCCACCTCGGGTGTCAGTCTCCTCATCCTTAAAAAAGAGCAATCACAACACTACCTTTGCAAGGTGCTCTGAGCTTCACTACTGAAAAGAGACCCATCACTGCTGAAAGAGAGAAGTTAGATGCAGTACAGTCTGAACTTAGGACAAAACTAAACCCAGATGTTCTGATGATGCCAAGCAGCAAACATTTTCTTTTGGGCATCATTTTCACTCTCCAGGACCACTGTAGTACCCACACCATTCCCCTGTGACTAGCTTGAGAAAGGTAGTAAGGACATGGGGCATGTGATTTAATCATCTGAGCATTTCTTGAAGTTGAAGGACTGCTGAGACATGCTCTCAACAAGAAATAATCAGAAACCATACCTCCATTACAAATGCTTCTTTATGGAGTTGCACAGTAATCAGATGTCTCCAGTTCACTTCATGCAGCCACTGGGCAAACTGCTCAGCTAGCACAGCCCCACATGACAGCGATACGCACACAACATCCAGCACCACCTATCATTCCTCACATTTACTTTACCATCAATGGTCCAGGACCACCCCAAAAAGTTTCTGGATTAATAATTTTTGGTTGAAACAGAGGAAAACATACATGATACTGACGAGCAGAAGGAAGCATTTTTGAGATTTTTGCAGCTGTGACACCTACCTTCTTCAGCTAGATCCACAGACCCACAGTTAATATCTTGTAGTTAAGAAATGCACCTGAATGTCCTGAGCACATGATGCACCTAGAGCTGGGTCTCTGTTACCTCTAATTGATTAATTAGAGTCTGGATGATGATAACTTAGCATTAGCTTTTTTCGCACATACATCAACACTCAGATATAGTGCATCTGAGTTTACAGAAGAGACTACTGTAGATTTTACGCTTTAATCCTACATATTACTTGATACATGTTAACACTAATTACACATCTTCACAGTTCCACAATGTACCTGTGTTAATTGCAAGACACAGATTCATAGGCTCTCAAATTTCTTCCACAAATTAGGGGACTGTGTTTTCAATGCAACAGCAACTACTGTGGATACTCTTCACAGTTTTACTAGATTGCATGTTATTCCTAGAACCAAGCTTGCTGTAAAATGTTCCTGTCATGACAGGAATATTAGCATATTCTAGCCTAAGCATTCACAGAGTGCAACTATGCAGCCCTGAAGCCTTGCTTCTAACTAAGCAAGATTAATCTGAAATTTTAAAAATAATTTTATGTTGTACAGCATTTACTTTATCATACTAGAAGTTACAAGAAATAATTTTGCTATCTTGTATCTGTTCTTTATTGCTAACTCATATGCTTTGGGCATTCTTAAATATTTGCCAATGACTTTAGTTAACAAAATAACTTTAACTTAGTATTTGAAATACTGTAGTCATTCCCTACAGTAATAGATTGTTTAGGTAACACTGCAAATACAGAGGGAACCTTATCTATTAATCGAAGACAGAACTGGCATCAAGTCATCAAGAGTGACCTCAGTATTTGAATGTAAAGAATGTTTAAGATGGTGCCAACAACTCTACATATTACTGAGTATCACAAAACGCCGGCCACTTTCCCTGGGAAGTGTGAGCACCATGTCTGGGGAAGAGCAGATCCTGCCTCAGCTGTGGGCAGCAGGCAGGGAAGAGGGGCACAGCCGGCTCCAAGACAAGAGGTATTTTCACCTTCCCGGTCCCTCGGCTGAACTGGCAACCCCTGCACCTCTCCACTGGCTGCTGGAGGCCACTGTGTTGACACGGATCACTGAAGGGCTGTGTACGTAGGTGGTGTAGAGCCAGTAACTCTGGCTTTGGGCCAACAGGGAAATTGCCTATGTCAGGGATTTGCAGAAACACAAACTTGGGGGAAAGGAGACGGAGGATCTTGTCCTAAAGGTCATAGCAGTTTATTTTTTATACTTTGAGTATGTTTTTGACAACATAGGTTTTAAAAACAGTCTTTTTCCTCAAAGCCAAACTTAAGAAAGCAGTAACTCTGTTGTGCAAGGTCCTGCACGTGGGTCGAGGCAATCCCAAGCACAAATACAGGCTAAGCGAAGAGTGGATAGAGAGCAGCTCTGAGGAGATGGATTTTAGGGTGTCAGTAGATGAAAAACTGAACATGAGCTGGCAGTGTGCGCTTGCAGCCCAGAAGGTCAACCGGATCCTGGGCTGCATCAAGAGGAGCGTGGCCAGCAGGTCGAGGGAGGTGATTCTCCCCCTCTACTCTGCTCTCGTGAGGCTCCACCTGGAGTACTGTGTTCAGGTCCGGATCCCCCAATGCAAGAAGCATGTTGAGCTGTTGGAGCGGGTCCAGAGAAGGGCCATGAAGATGATCAGAGGGCTGGAGCACCTCCCCTATAAGGACAGGCTGAGAGAGTTCGGGTTGTTCAGCCTGGAGAAGAGAAGGCTCCGGGGGGACCTTTTAGCAGCCTTCCAGTACTTGAAGGGGGCCCAAAGGAGAGATGGGGAGGGTTTTTCTGTAGCGACAGAACGAGGGGCAGTGGATTTAAACAGGAAGAGGGTAGACTAGATATTAGGAAGAAATTATTTACTGAGAGGGTGGTGAGGCACTGGAACAGGTTGCCCAGGGGAAGTTGTGGATGCCCCATCCCTGGAGGTGTTCAAGGCCAGGCTGGATGAGGCTTTGAGCAGCCTGGTCTAGTGGGAGGTGTCCCTGCCTGTGGCAGTGGGGTTGGAACTAGATGGTATCTAAGGTCCCTTCCAACCCAAACAATTCTATGATTCTATGATTCTATTAAGATAATAGAGCTGCTGGTATACCAGCTAAAACAGGTAGAAAAATAGATGCAGTATGTATTTTTTCCTTTTTTTTTGATGATCCTTGCCAAGAGCTTAATTCTGAACACTGTCTCTTACATGGAAACTAGGGTAATATGGCATAAATGAACATCAGGCCTTCTGAGCAGGTCTTTCAGGATCAGCTCCTACAGCTCCACACACCTACCTACTAACCTGGTCTGGACTGAAACCCCTTCAGCTCCCACAGACTTGACAGTATACCCTAAATTGCTGGCTTTAACCTCTACTCTCCAAAATGCCAACCATGGAAATCTCTCCTGATGACAACAAATGCCCACATTGAAGAGTTGGGCATTTCTACTAGGAGCCTTAAATGACGTCTCCTGTCATTGTAGTTAGATTTGCCAGCATAACTAACAAAATCTAATAGAGATTTACTTGTTGGAAATTATGCATGAAGTTAAAGCTAATTTGTTTTGTGCCTTTAGTTTCCTTTGCAGCTTCTCACTGGCAAGAATAATGTCTTCTGACTTCCATTTTACACGAGTGATCTACACACAGACAATTTTATTTGAAATGAATAAAATCCTTCTGCAAAAAGTAATACTAGTGAATCACCTTCTTGTATTAGATAAACTGCAGCAATTCAGATGAAACAAGTAAGATTCCTAACCCTGAAAACTGAAACAGTCAATGAAGCATCCACTCAGTGCAAAGGGGTCCTTCATATTTATATCCATATATACATGTGTATATATATAATTTCATATATATTCTATATATATAAAATAAATCTGATCATACTAGATATATATCATAATGCAGACAATAGAATCACCTGAAAACAAGCTCAATGTAATGACTATGTGCTGTTGACTTTTATTTTTGTCTCCAGGGAATAGTGTTTACTTAGCTTTAAAATTTATATGAGTCATTTTGTTATGTGCCTTTTTTTAATTAGTCTGAAGGAAACAGTCATTTGAGAAAGAGAGCGGAAATCAATTCTGATTCGATACTGATAGCTACTGTGCGACGTAAACTGTGTGTTCTTTCTAATTAAATGTAAACATGTGCAGTTCTAAAGTCCAGCAGTGATGACAACAACTACTAGAAAGGATTGCTTAAGCCCTGGTCAACTGATTCTTGTGAACCTTTTGTTCATACCGTAGGTGAGCTTGTGCAATCAGTCGCAGGGTGAATGCCAGTTGTAACTGACTTTATTTTAGGTCATCTTCAGAGAAAAGACTTGACAAGAATGTGGAGCACTCTGTAATACCTCCAGTTACCCATTAACTATGTCCTTCTGATAGCTAATCAATAGCATTGCATGGAGCCAAACACACTGCACTGAACTGCCCCTCTTCCAAAAGCCAAGTCTTGGTAAATATTTAATGGCAGTAAAGGTGTTTTGACTCTTATCAATCTGATATGTTAAAGAACTCTTGAAAGAAACTTTATCTTGCTTCTCTCTGCATAAATAATTTGTTCAGTTACAATTTTAGTCTAATGCAAAAGCACTTAATTTAATGAACTAATACTTTTAAATCAAGGCTTTGGACAGAGAAAATGTAGTTTCAATCCACATGTCACAAAATAAAGAGAAATCAAGTTTTATTTCCTTGATAAAATGCCAACTAGAAATATACATTAAGGAACCCAGCCCTTTATACTGTAGCAGTAAATACTGCACCAGGCTTGCTCAAAACCTGTTATACAAGTGCACATTTGATATTTTCTTACAAGGCTTCAGTTTCTTTAAAACTCAGCTCTCACTCACATTGAGATGGCATAGGATTTTTAGCCTGTTTTCACCAGGGAAAAAAACAACTCTGAAATAGTTATACGAAGATCCAGAGACTTTTTGTTCCTTTACAATGAATATTTCCACCTTCAGGTGGTTATATTCTCAGCTAATGAGTTTTATTAAGCATTTTTGCATTTTCTATTTTTCTGTGCAAAGCAGTTTGTCTAGAAACAGAGAAACACTTTCATCCTTATCCTTTAACATCTAGTGCATGTACCCCTCTGCTACAGTCAGGTAGGATCTGAATGTCTTCTTAGAGACGTACATAGGCTTATTCCATGCATCTGTGCTAATGTCACAGGATGGAGGATGGAGGAGTCTCCTGACCTCCTCCCACAGCACATTATTACAGTCTTCTCTGCATGATCCAACTTCAGTATGAGCTTAAGTATTTTGAAGAAACTGATTCAGCAGTGGATCCAAGCTTTTTCTTGGAAAATAATCTGGGAATAAAACATTGATAGTGGTTCAGTTTCCAAAATGTGAATCACCATAAATGTTTTCCCAGAAGTATAAGCATTGTTTTTTTCCCAGTGTTTAAATGGTCTCTTCAGTGCTCTTGATGCCATTCAATATATTTAAAAAATAAAGATCATGGGAATAATTCCCAAGCACTGGCATAGATAAACTGAACAGCTTGGAGTTTTCAAATCACTAGTAATTGGCTCTGATGAAAACAGTATTAATTAAAATCATAAAGGCATATAAATCAATGAGGCAGTAAAGCTCATGGCACCATTCAGGAATGACCAGCTGAAGAAAGCCTGTTACTAATAACCTCAGAAAATATCTTGTACTTAATACAATGTTATCTTTATAAATCAGATATGATTGTGAATTTTATGGCCGTCCTGATTGGCTATTGTGATCTCTTGGCTTAACTCCCTCACTGAACCAGAAAAGCAAGAGTCGAAGCTGTTTTGGACCCAGGGCTGGAGTCCAGCCCTGCTTTCCAGCATGGCCAGGAACATCCAGCTGAGTAGATGGAAGAGAAGAGTCTCTCCAGAAGAAGGCAATTAAAAGAAACACAAAGAATGGAAACATGTTTCAAAGATGGAATAACCAAATACACATGGAATTTGAGAGAGGGATGATCTCATGGATGATCTGAGTAGCGCTAAAGCTAGAAATGCTCAGTTGACTGACCTGGGAAGGGAATTCACATGTGGCTCTGCCCTCTTCTCATTCCTTTCTAGCTGAATGATTCAGCTGGTTAAAACTGAGGGACTTAAAAAAAATATAACGTTTTTTAATTTGAGGATACTTCCCCTTTGCCCCAGGAAAATAAAACAGAGTATTTGAACAGTTTTGTCTGATTTTTCTCAAAGATGTTACCAAAAAATGTTAGGTAACTGATCAAAGGCAAACAAGGTATCCTGTGCTCCAGCACAAGCCCAGCTGTGGTCACCAATGTGCCAAGAACAGAGGTACACCGATGAACTCTTAGGTCAGTGTGCCTGGCACATGGTTCCCCACTTTCTTGGTACTGTGCACAGCAATACGTGCCACTCTGAAATGGCAGGTGAGTCACTAGGAGGACTGTATGTGCTGCAGCCTGAAAACCTTCCTCCAGGCTGGTACAGATGCCTGTTATGTCTCCTTTAAAGCTGTCATGGCTTCTCCCATGCAAAAATGCAGTTGGTTTGGGGATTGCTATGCAGATATACACTTAGTAAGTCACCTCCTGAAAGCCATGTAAGTGACACAATGGCAATGTATTGCTACTCAGTAAGCCATGTCTAACCCAGCTGCAGCTGCCAAACCCTTATTCATATAAATCATACAGCTCCTTGGACAGTTAAGCACTATGAAAAAGGCAGTTAAAATGATGGCTTGAATGATAAAGGGAATGCCTGAGAAATTTAATATAGGGGAAGTCTGCTTCTCTATTGTACCACTGCTTACTGAAGCAACTGGGCAGACTTGTCTGGGCCATTCTCCTTAACGCGAAACAAGGGCACACACTGGGGGAATGCTTTAGTGGATTGGGGATCAGAGCTCTGTCTTGAATTCCCTCTTCTATTTCATGTCTTCTGTGTGGCATTGAGCAAGTCACAACATGCAAACCTGAACCTGCCATGCTTAAGCTGTGCAAAGTGCCTTTCCCTTGCTTTTTGTCTTCCTTAAATTCTAAGCTTTGGGTGCCCAGGATTGCTTCTTATTACCTACATGTGTCGCATCTGGAAACCTGAGGCCCTTATCTTGGTTCAGGTCTCAGTGCAAATTATTATTAATGGGAAAACACAGAAGAGCTAATTAACAGTATGCATGTGTTGGCAATGCACACCAGCCTGGTTAACCTCAGCAGACAGAGCCAGGTGTGGGACCTTTATGGAAAACACACAACAGTTTCTCACAAGGAGGCTGTTTCTGCCTGTCCATTGCAGATTCAGCCATCATTGCCACCATGGGGTGCAGGGAGCGACAGCAGCCTCCCATACTTTGTTGAGCTGTTGTGAGCCCAAGATCCTTGTTACCTGAGAAGATGTTCTTGGCTTCCTCCTAGGCAAAAGGAGCCATCAGCTGGATATTGCCCACCGACTGGAAGCCAAATTGCACAACTCGCATACCTCTTGAGGAGTGGGAGATTAGACTGGCAGCTGCTAGAAGAAAATCAGTGAAGAGAGAGCTCCAAAGTACAGGGGTTGGAAAGTGGCTGAAAATGGACGATGAATTGATTTCTGTATCCTAAAGCTTCATCTCTCCCTCTTTTACACTCATGAGTTTTCACTGTTGGGCTACTGAAATCAAACCTGTAAAAGAATAATATTGTTGTGCACTTGAATTTAGCCTGAGTGAAGAGGTAAACAACAGAATCACAGAATCACAGAATGTTAGAGATTGGAAGGGACCTCAAAAGATCATCTAGTCCAATCCCCCTGCCGGAGCAGGAACACCTAGATCAGATCACACAGGAACGCATCCAGGCGGGCTTTGAATGTCTCCAGAGAAGGAGACTCCACCACCTCTCTGGGCAGCCTGTTCCAGTGCTCTGTCACCCTCACTGTAAAGAAGTTTTTTCTCATATTCAA
>VZTO01019039.1:89174-117015 GCA_013400615.1 Syrrhaptes paradoxus
ACCTTTCCAGGGATGGAGGTGAGGCTGACCGGTCTATAGTTACCCGGGTCCTCCTTCTTGCCCTTTTTGAAGACTGGTGTGATATTCGCTTTCCTCCAGTCCTCAGGTACCTGCCTTGTTCCCCACCACTTACCAAAGACGATGGAGAGTGGTCTAGCAATGACTTCTGCCATCTCCCTCAGCACCCGTGGGTGCATCCCATCAGGACCCATGGATTTATGGGTGTCCAGATTACTTAACCGGTCAACAGCTTTAACTTCATGAAGCAGGAGTTCACAAGAAAAACCTGCAGCTTTTTCTTTTTACCAGCATATCATTTCTCCATAACCAGCAGGTAAAAGTGAAATAGTGCAGCAGAAAATGTATTGGTTGCTCTGAACCAAAGAATTAATTATTTTCTCAGGCCCTGACAAGGAAACTGAATTAGTATGAAAACTCTTGTGAAATCTAACAAACACTGAATTCTACACCGTTCAATTCCTTATTTATTTGGTGAACAGGACAAGATAATTATTGGTATGAATAGTGCCTACTGTGTTTATACACATTCCATCGATCCTATACTCTCCTCTGAGAGGAACAGTAACATTGCTTAAGAGGGAGAACTAAATTCCTACGTTATGATAGTCCTTGTTCTACTGTCACAACTGTAGAAGGATAGTAACACATGACTCTTTGGTAAAGACAGTAGGGAAGAAGAGCTAAACAGAAGAATAAGTATTTCCGTATCTCCAACAAAGACCTTAGGATGGAAGTCTAGCCTCTGTATTATTCCCTTTTACAGAATATGACTGAAACAAACAGAATACAATGTTAGACTAGCCTGGCTAACATTAAGATTCTGCATAGCTCAGAAGCAACAGAAAAATAAATCAGATAATATGAACCTTGTTACCCATCCTTCTTCCCACTCCTTTGGGTAAGGGACAAATTCACTGCACTTCTCTTTCATCTTTGGGGAAAGCTCCTCCCACTTCAATCTTTAATGACAATGGAAGTCATTAGAGCATTTCCTGCTGAGGACCAGGAGAAAACCTAGTAAAGAATGCCTTCAATTTACTTGTATCAAGAAGTTAAAGGCTGTGGTGGTCACTAGGTACTTACACTGTTCTGGGTGTCTAATACAATTAAATACTTCCTGAAATCTTACTGCTTCCTCCTGATCTCTGGGAATGGAACACCAGAAGAATGCAAGAAATATTGCTTTATACATCCAAAAGAGTGGCAAGAAGAAAAAGTTCCTTCAAGGGGAAAAAGAAACAGTAAATAACCTAGATATTTGAAATTTTGACCTTAGCTTTGCTTACCTCAGTGACCATGGGATAGGTATGACACAAATCCTTCAAAGTAAATTTTGAATGTGATGTACAGTGTTTTTACCTTATGTAAGATTAGAAGCTATAAATCAAGCCTATGATGTGCCCCTAAGTTATTTTTCCATGGACAGTGGGTGTTTAATCAGGAGTTAAAGAGTGTACAGTAATTCCTTATTTTCACAATATTCCTTCTGACAAAGATAACAACCATAAGAATGGTTCCCAGCTGGCTAAACCTGACATACAGGTTTTGTTAATAAAAAAATGCATGACTTAATTAATGAAACGGATCTATTAAGACTGTCCCCCAATCTACCACAGTGGCCACACCTACAGCTGAACTTCACATGACCTATCTTATGCAAAAAGAATTGTAATAACTTGCACTGGAAGCTGTTATAGAGGAAAGGTTGCTATGAAGAAAAAAATATGACTCAGAAATGCATACAATGCCCCTAGAGGAGAAAGCTTAGTATTTTCACGTTTACTCAGTGTTTTCTTTGACAATGAATAATTGAAACGATTTTGCTAAATTGTGTGAAATTATTTCATCAAGAGTAATTACATTTGATCTATTAGCACCTGATACTATCTATTGTTGAAATTGCTTGCATTCAATCCATGAGTAATGTCAACAGTATTAATGTCCATTATGGAAGCATTAGTTGAGTAAAAATAATTTTTAAGTGTTTGATGTTCTTGTAACCTTCCTCCAGCATAATATTCAAAAGAAATATCATTACATCAACAATTTCTTGGACGTTTTTAAAGGCATGTCTTTTCTTAAAGTCTGCAAACTCAAGGTCTTTAAACTCACCATCTACCTGTTTTGTTCTGGCAAGCATAAATCTGTAGCAATCTACTCATTTTACATTCTTCTCTGTTCCTGTCTAGCTGTCCCACACTAAATGACTATCCAAGTTCACCTTCATCAACTCTGGCACACTCAACACCTCCTTTGCTAAACCAGTCTTTTCCCCCAGTCATAAAGAACTGCACTGTTATGAACAAAAAGAAGGAACTTTGCAACATTTCTACGACAAAGCTGTATATATATTCATTCATTTGACTAAAACCGCTCCCCAAATCTGAACTAATACAACTGTACTCACCTACCTGGAAAATTGATTCTTTTTTCCTCTCTGTCAGCCTCATCCTTATTTCAAAGGTTTCCAAATTCTTGCTGCCTTTTAGCAGAGGAAATATTATGAACTGTTTGAGATTACATTCTCACTCAAAGCAATGAATGCCACAGTCTTTTCCAGAATAAAAAGCTACTTTCTCTCCCTGGAATAGTAACTTTACAGTAATTTAGAGGAAGCGGGAGAACTAGTTGGTCATTAAACATTAAATGTATTAATGGGGCACTCACAGTGTATGGTTTGTCTGGAAAAGGCAGTTCTGTACTTGCATTTCAGAAAGACTGCTGCAATACAATAGCTACTGTGATAAATTTAGGTTTACCCCACTTAACATTTAGCAGAATCTAATAATGAAAACTTAAATCAATGTATTTTCCAAAAAAAATGCCTGAGTAGCACTATTCACATCTTACAGCTACGGGAATCAAGAGGCAAAGAAAAAAACATTTCAAAAGAGGCCCTTCATTTCTGCTCCCCAAATGGAGACCTTCAGAACTTGGTGTTAACAAGTTTCAGGGGCCTGTAACTCCAGATGAAAACAATGACAAACCAGAATATTCAGAGCAGAAGCCTCCCAAGCACTTCAGCAGCATGTAAAAATCATTCACTTCTCCAGAATCCAGATTGCTCCTGAAGTCCTGCTTAGTTCTCTGGAAACCTCAGAGTTGAGTATGTGGATGGAATATTCAGAAGCACTTTCTCATTACATGGCATTGTTGGAAATGGAGCTTCTGCAGGGCTCAGAAAAATGATCCATAAAAGAAGTGACACAGCCTTTGTAGGATGCTGGCTTGTTTAATAAAAGGTTTACGTGATTCCCTGGAGTAGAGGGAAAAGTGATTAATATGAAGTCTGGTACCTTAGGTACCAGAGAGACATAAAGAGAGATGTAATTCCTAAGGAGAGAAATTCTGCCTGCTTCCAAGACACTATGAAACTGTTCTTTATAGTTTCCATTCCTAGTGCTAGTTCTTAATGATCTATCAAGCCTTAAAATCATAATACTTTGACGAAGGCTTTGTGGACCTCCTTATCCTGAAGTTCTGACTCATTTAGGTGATTAAGTCAACTTCCGAAATTTTAGGAGGCAATACAGTAACAGAGTTAAAGTAATGGGACCACTTCAGAACACACTTAAATCAACGGGAGAACTATTGAGTCCAAGGTAAATATATCTGTTCATACGGAACTCCAGAAATGGAGACACTAAGAAAAACAGGCATATTGACTATGTCTTGAGGTTTTAGTGTAGACCTCTGCTTGTGTGGCCTACCCTGGGGAAAATGAGGTCTTAGTTTTGTCTGAAAAAAAAAAATTAGTTCATAGGAATTTGAAAAACAGAGGTTAAAAACCTATGCCTGGAGCTATATGCCGAGAGCTAAGGAGAATGTGACCCAGTTCAGAAGTCATTTGTAAGAGCAGAGTAGATGACAGCATTGTTTAGATGGTGGACAAAAAGCTTTGGAACACACAAACCAGGTATTTTACAACAAATGAAAACAAAAATGAGCTTGCCAAAATAATCAGAACCCAGAATCCGATGTACATTTATCAAAATACGGTAACATCTTGCCTATGTTTATGATGAGTAAAATTCACTGGCTGTTCAAGCTGAAGCACTGGCAAACCTTCAGAGGGAGACTATGGGAAAGAGAAATGGAGTATGACATTCTCCAAGTAACTATGGTGTGGGAGATGGAAGAACTTCAGTTGCCAGCCTCATCAAGTCCTGACGAAAGGAATGCGAGAGCTGTTCCCAAGGTGAAAGAAGACAGGCTGAACAATTTGGCTAATGGGATCACATTGCACTAATGGGATCACCATAACTTGCTTTGCTTCTGTTGGGGTATGTCAAAACTCTGATGTGTTTTAAAATACATTCTCTTTTAGCCAGCAATGGGCTAAATCTTGAGACATTTCTGAGAGAATTTACATATCTTCAGATTTTGAGGTTTGTGTGGAAAGTCTACGGGGCAAGAGCACTTCAAGTTCAGAAGTTTACCAATTGTGAAAGCAGTTTCTCTGTCAGAGAAAGAAAAAAAAAGAAACAGAAGGTTTGGATTTGTTAGTATCTTATTAAACAGACATTTGTTGCTGCTGCCCTCACATAGATATGCAGAGGTTACAGACACTTCACATTTGCGCAAGCCCCCACTTGCTATCTCTCAGAAGCCGGATGTAGACAAGAGAATAAACCCAACTGCACTGTAGCACCAAACTATTCTATGGCACGTTCATATTTGGCAAGCACTGACAACACTTGGGAATGCTGTAAGTAATATAATTGATTTCTAGAAGATCTGGAAAACTTATTAAATGACCTGGGTTATGCTACCCTGAGAATATTGTAGAGATGCTCCTGGGTTAACCCATAAGGATTTAAAAAGAAAATAGAACAGGTCAAAACGATCAAGCTTTGGTGCCAATAGTTAAACTATGCTTCAGCAAGGACTGGCTTTCCAAAGGGGAACTTGTAGCCCTTCCCAACTCCCTAAGTGCAAACTCAGGTGCCTAATTTTACGTATCCAAGACTGAAAATTTTTGCCATGCTGTTTAACAGGAAGATCTGCTGGGAGGCCTCTTGAAAGCAGATTTTTTTTTTTAAAGCCTCATATTATTGGACAGATACTGGCCCTAGTCCAATCTACAACTGCAAATCCAAAGCAGAGCAAAGCAGCAGCCTTATTAGCTTTTAAAGATTTCATTTTCAAGAACTCAAGATCCTTTATTGACTAATGAAAGGTTGGGTCCCCAAGCCCGCAGACTGATGTTGCTTGGAACATATTTTAATCATTTTAGAGTGCTAGCAGCCATCTGTCTAAAGAGCTTTGACTGCATAAATGCACTCTGAACTGCAGCTTCTTCTGACTCCAAACCCTTTCTGAGAGCCAAAGGGAACCCACAGGCATGGCAACTTCGAGACAATTCAAGGCCTTGTGATGTGATAAGGCTGCTTTTATTATTTAGCACATCATTAGGTTTAATGACACCACAGATAACAGATACACTAAAAAGATACCATTGTCATCTCCTATCTTGTAACAGTAATATCCAACTGTGACTTCACTTTGTTTCTACCCAACACTTCTTTCTTACTATGTTACTTTAAAAGAATAGATAAATGAAATAAAAGGATCTTTTTCCCGCTGCAAGCACCAGAAGTACTAACAAAATAAATAAATAACAAACAAACAATACAAAAGACAAATGAGGATTCTTTTTGTTTCACTACTTGCTCAATTTGTTTTTTAAAAAAAGGTACAGAGGACAAGCAAACAAATCCCAAATAATCTACTGTATTTATGGTTTAGGCTATTGGTAATTGGGCAGATACTGTTTGCTCATACTAGCCTAGTTTGGTCAGCATTAAATACAAATTTACATTGAAAAGAGAGAGATCCTTTAGAGTTACAGCTTTTATAATGTTAACATTTATGAACAAATTTTAGACAATTGCCATAATCATTTCTTACTCTAACTCTTGAAGTAATTTGGGCACCTCAAAGCTTATTTTGTGGTGATCAGTGTTTTCATCCTGGTGTCCATGGAATGGTACAGACACATGCTATTAACCCTGAAAGCTTGGAAGCAACAATGATGTCAAGCATGAAGAAAAAATATTTAAATTATCAGAGCCAATAAATTTATCTCAAAAATGAAAGCAGCAGCCTTAAGAAAGGGGCAAAAGCTGCATAAAAATAGCTCTCAATCACAGGAGAGTCACACAAAGCTTGCTCCAATCATCAGCAACCTCAGTGGGTTCAGCCCTGAGATTACAGGACTTGGAGGTTTCTCTTCCTTCTGACATCTGATTCACTCAGCACCTAGTCACCAGCCTCCAGAAGAAAATTATACTATCACATGCTGCAATATTGTATTTTTCAACTCAGTAGCCTTCATACTAAGTGTGGTTAGCTAGCAGTGTGAAGAAGGTGAAAGAGAAAAAAACACAGCACTTCTGTGTTGCTCATGAAAACATTTATGGATGGCCATGCTCTAATCTGTATCACTGATATAGCAGAGATTAAGAAAAAATAAGACAAAACCAAAACATGAAGTTGTTCAGGGAGGGGAAGAGCTTCTTTAAACTCACTTGCTGTCAAAGAAAATATACCACTGATGATTCATTCATCGTAACTCCCTCTCTCTCCTTCTGTGGCTTTTTCTTCCAAACTCACAGCCAGAAAAGTTTCTCTGTAGTGAGACAGCAGCTCTGTACTGCTGCTTACACACTTTCTTTGTGGTGCTAGGAAAAAATCCAAGTTGCTCTGTGCTAGTTCTTTGTGTCATGACCATATGAACTGTAGCTTACAAAAGCAAACCATTACCAATATGTTATATTTTACTCAAATATTTGAGAGGCTCTCCCAAGCAGGCCCACTTCTTCACTGAAAAACTGTCTGAAGTTTCCAAGTTGGTCCCTACCCCTTCTAAAAATGACAGCCTTCACACCTGTCCCAGATGAGTAACACATCATTATGCAATGCTGGACACAAAGGCAAAAACCTTTAGCTTCCAAAACACAAGAACCCTATCACATTAGTTAGAAAAGCAGCTTGTGGATAAAAGGTAAAAATGGAAAGTTTTCCAGTAAAAGGCATCAGCATGACATGCATGTAGTAGTTTAATAAAAGCTCTAAATTAAAAAAGCAACCGAATAAAGAAAATACCTTACTCCAGGCTTCTCTCTTTTGTAAACACAACAGGTGGGTAGACTTCAGACTTGTGTTCTGTGACAAGAAGAGGACTTCTCCTGCCACCTGAATTTCTAGCTGCTTCCTAACAGAAGTCCTCCATTGATTCCACTGCTAGCAGGGTTAAACTCAAAGTAAGAAAAGCAATGTTATGTCTAGCACTAGCTGAAAACTGCTCATGTGGAAAGTATTCTCATCAAAAAAAATATTTTTTTTATTGGGACATGTAAATTCCAACACAAAAAATATTTTGTCTCCCTGTGGCAAATTTCTAAGTGAAAATTTTATTTTCATTTGACATTTCAACTTGAATTACTATTTTGTTTCACTTCTTCATCTGAAGAGAACTGAACTGAAACACATCAAAATGAACTTTTTTTTTATAACTGAATTGGCACTTTAACATAAAAACACGTCCTCTGAAAAATCAACAAATGTCCTATGAAAAATCAACAAAAAAGAAATGGCATTTAAAGTCCTCCAGACAATGTTATTACTTTATTTCTAAATATTGTATGCATAACAAAAGAAAATCCCTTTCATACAATATTTATAGGGAAAGCCAAATTATTTTTTGTAGTTTTAAATTTTCTTTCAATTTTTTTTCACGGGAAAGTTTGTCTTTCAAACAGTTCTTATTACACACCCAGTTTTCCTGTATTTCTTTAACTTGCTCTAGAGAGGACTGCTTCTCACCCTGTATCTGTTTTCCTTCCCTTGTTTTAAAGTAGAAGTACCTGAATTTTCATAGTCATAGGTCTCTAAAGGTGTTATGGAAAATGGTAAAACTTCCTATGTGCAGTTTGTGCAAATAAAGCAGCTGAAGCAGAGTTTAGTGATGTGATTCATCTATGTTTATCATAGAATCATAGAATCATAGAATGGCCTGGGTTGAAAAGGACCATAGTGATCATCTAGTTTCAACCCCCCGCCATATGCAGGGCTGCCAACCACTAGACCAGGCTGCTCAGAGCCACAGCCAGCCTGGCCTTGAATGCCTCCAGGGATGGGGCATCCACGACCTCCCTGGGCAACCTGTTCCAGTGTGCCACCACCCTTTGGGTGAAAAACTTTCTCCTAATCTCTAACCTAAACCTCCCCTGTCTTAGTTTAAAACCATTCCCCCTTGTCCTATCACTATCCACCCTCGTAAACAGTCGCTCCCCCTCCTGTTTATAGGCTCCCTTCAAGTACTGGAAGGCCGCAATGAGGTCTCCCCGGAGCCTTCTCTTCTCCAAGCTAAACAAGCCCAGTTCCCTCAACCTTTCCTCATAGGAGAGGTGCTCCAGCCCTCTGATCATCTTAGTGGCCCTCCTCTGCACCCGCTCCAAGAGCTCCACGTCCTTCCTGTGCTGGGGGCCCCAGGCCTGGACACAGTACTCCAGATGGGGCCTCACAAGAGCCGAGTAGAGGGGCACAATCACCTCCCTCTCCCTGCTGGCCACCCCTTTTTTAATGCAGCCCAAAACACAGTTGGCTTTGCGGGCTGCAAGCACGCACTGCCGGCTCATATCCAGCTTCTCGTCCACCAGGACCCCCAAGTCCTTCTCCGCAGGGCTGCTCTCAAGGAGATCTTCCCCCAGTTTGTATAAATACCTGGGGTTGCCCCGACCCAAGTGCAGCACCCTGCACTTGGCCTTATTAAACCTCATTAGGTTTACACGGGCCCACTTCTCCAGCCTGTCCAGGTCCCTCTGGATGGCTTTCCTTCCTTCCAATGTGTCGACAGCACCACTCAGCTTAGTATCATCCGCAAACTTGCTGAGGGTGCACTCGATGCCATCGTCTATGTCATTGATGAAGATGTTAAAGAGCACCGGTCCCAAGACGGACCCCTGAGGGACACCGCTCGTGACCGGCCTCCACCCTGACACAGAACCATTAATCATAACCCTTTGGCTGCGTCCGGCCAGCCAATTCCTAATCCATCGTACAGTCCATCCTTCAAATCCACACCTCTCCAATTTAGAGAGAAGGATGTGGTGAGGGACCATGTCAAAGGCTTTGCAGAAGTCCAGGTAGATGACATCCATCGCCCTTCCCCTGTCCACCGAAGCTGTCAGTCCATCATAGAAGACCGCCAGATTGGTCAGGCAAGATCTGCCCTTAGTGAAGCCATGCTGGTTGTCTCGAATCACCTCTTTGTCTCGTAATTTATCCAGCATTACAATGGCAGAATCCAAATATGTAGCCTCTGATCCCATTCCCTCTCTACCAGATAACAGATTTCATAAACCTGTATATGCTCTTTATAGGTTTTCCAATGTTTCTTTTGAGCATCCTTCAGAATAGATATTTACTCTACCGACCTCACCATCCCAATTTTTACAAGTATTCCTACTGGAGGAGAATACTTTGTGTTACTAATCTACTCCAACCTGTCAGTAGCAGTCAGGTGGTTGTTCGCAGGCAGTTCTTCCACAGACTTTATACTTTTCTTCCAATAACTCAGTTTTATTAGGCTTTAACAAATTTGAAAAATGGTTCCTAGAAGCCTCTATCTATGTACTCATTCCAAAAAGCACAGAAGAAAATTACACTTACTAGACTTTTCAGCTCACTGAGAAACCAAGGAAGTCATAACAGAAAACCGCAAAGAATGGTGTAAAAGAGAAGTGGAAAGAATCATCCAGGTGAAGGAGAGCTGCTAACAGAAAGTAAGCAGGTTCATGTATACACTTGTGAGACCTTATCAGCATCTGATGGCAAGGAATTCTTTTCCATCAAGCAAATCCTTGCTCCTAGAGAAGAGAAGAAACTCATCTGAAATAGTCCATCATAGCAAAACCGTTCAGGTAAGCGTTGTTTTAGTTCAAGTTACCCCACCACATCAAATAGGTAGGGAAGAAGCTTGCTCAAGTCTGATGAAACACAGCATGAGGGGCTGTGGAGTGCTTCTAGCTTTAATGTGCTTGGCACAACAACTGACTGGTTGGTCCTCAACCAATTTTAAAAAGTTGAGAAAGCATGCCAATGTAACACATGCAGTAATAGAAGCAGTAGCAGAAGTAGCACAATGCATGGTACAAACTAAAACTGCATCACAGAGTGTGTTAGGTACTTTGGTCCATATTCACGCTGCCCACGTTTCTCCTCAGACCTGCTGCTCAGTGTTTCCTATTGGCAAGGCACCTCTGAAGGCCAAGAGCCAGCCCCTGGAAACATTAGGCACAAAGACTTCATAAAATGTAGGTCAGAGGAATCCATGCCCGAGTCAACAGCAGCACAAGGCAGTTTGAATGTACTACATTCACTTCTGCTGGTTGCAGAGATGACATGGGTTGGCGTGTTATTCCATTAGGTGGCTGGGGTCTCTGATGGTTCAGTGCTTCCTCTCCCTTGAAGTTTTTATATATCACTAAAGCTGGGTAGGAAATAGTTTTTCCATGCTACAATTTTTTTTCCCCAGTGAGACAGGAAAATTTTCAAAATCATGAGGGCAAAAAGAGAAATATTCAAAACTATTTTTTTGTGTGTGTCTCTAAATGAGTGAGAGACAGAGGAAGCTTGGAGAGCACTCTAATGGCTAAGACATGCCATTGGGAGGCAAAAAAAAGACGCCACCCACCAGGTTCAGATACTATTTGACCTTTTCATTGCCTGCCAAACAGGCACCATAAACACCAAGCCTATGATATATACTGGAGTCTCTTTCTACCATCCCTCTTCTGTGCAAATGGTCAAATATTAACTGTAGTACAGATGTGAGTTTGGTCTGCCATACACCCAAGAAAGTTTCCTATCCACTGATTTATAAAGTCAGTCTCTCTGACTTTATTATTGCGAGAAAGCAGAGCAATTGCAAGAAGGAGAGACAATAATCAGTTCCAGGCTAGAGAACAAGAAGTCTGGGAATGGGTCAGGAGAAAGAGGATAATAAATCCAATAAAGTGTGAAATACATAGGATAACAAGGATAACAAGGTAGGGCTCAGCCTCCACTGCTCACCTGCACCAAGACACTGTGAAATACAGCCGTCTCAGCAGCATCAGTAAAACTTCACACAGCTGTTTTGAGAAAGCAGAGCAGCTTACTGATCTGTTTTCACCCCTTCAGCTGTCTGATACAGTTCATGAATCAGCCCCCAAACCCTGACCTTTTACTCCTGTAACACTAACAAGAGCTGTGATTGCACAAGCAACAAGGAGACAAAGGGAAAGAAGACAGAGGGGCTTACCAGGGGGAAAATATTTATGGGACTACAGAATTAGAAAAAGCTACCAACCTAAAATCCCAACTCTTTTGTGGCTGCAGCCCTCCTCTGGAAAGTGGCACAAAAACAGGAGAAGCTTGAACCCACAGATTCTAAATCTTGGGTCCAAATTACCAGGATGTTGTCTCTCCTGGCCCCCATGAGTCGACTAAAATTCACTGAAATCTCCATGGGCTGCTCAGAGAAGGTGTGGTTTTAACCAATCTAATTTAAAGAAACAGAGAAAATAAAAACCCAAACATTTTTGACTGGTTTCAGCACTCGGTTCGATAAACAAGCAGGAAGAAAGCGTGCATATTTAAAAAAACAAACAACAAACTACAAACCACGGCTAAATCTTTATTCCTTTCACATACAAATTTCCAACAAAAATCAGTGGGACTTTATATGCAGAGAATAAACTAAAAAATACACTTTGGATAGTACCTGAATTTTTTTAAAATAATGAAGGACAAACAAAAACCTTAGCGTTCCCTTCCCGAGCCATTGTTTTCTGTATGTTGGGCTGTATCAAATTGCAGGGGGTTAGATTCCTTCACAAGAACACATATCACACTGTCTCCCACTGCATAATAGATGCAAGCACCTCATCTCTTCGGTATAAAAGAGAATCTCTTCTCTGCTTGGAAGCGGGAAATTAAATTAGCTCAAGATTTATGTTTGATGTCAGGTGTCTGAAACCCTTGGATAAAATAGAAGTCACTGTTGCAAGGACAGAGAACACTTAAAACACAACTGCCGTCTTCTCCCTGAAGTCCCCAAAACTGTTCTGAAAAAAGAACAGTAGGTTTACAGCAATATCATTATCCAGTCATTCTTAATGACTGTAATTATACTGCGTTATGTCTAAAGCAACTAATACTGAAGTAACAACTGCAACTGCCAGAATAGCAGTGAGCAGACAGGATGAAAAGAGCAGGAAAATGAGTCAACTGCCATAACTGAAAAAGTGAGATAAAAAACCATCTGTGAAAAGACCAGTTCTCTGAGGTAAACTGCAGGGGCAGGTGCTCCAGGTATCCTGCTATTGCTTTAGAGGAAGGACTGAGATCACCACTCTGCATTAGTGGTTGCAGCCTCACTAATCCCACTGTAAATGGTTTCCAGTTCTTTTGGACTGGGAAGCTGGATGTTAGAGCAGCCCAGTCTTCTGCTACACATCATGTCCTCCTGAGAGTAATCTGGGCTGGAGAAATCTCTGAAAAAGACTGAGAGAGAGCAGAACAAACAGGCTGAAATGTTTGAGCAGGGGTCATTCAGAGAATCAGAGATGGAATATTCAGGCAGCTGTATTCTGACTTGATACTGCAGTGGCTGTGAACCACACAATACAAGAAGAGGATGAATATTGACATGTCAGGTAGAAATAATTTATAGTTTTTAATAGCCCATAAAACTGGAAGGAGGGGAACAGTGTAACAGCAAGAATTACACCATCATATATCCATGGAGCATGGTTGAAATGGTACCATTTGAGTATGATATTCCATAATATCAGCCATGAAACTATAGGATGGAAGTAAATTAAACACGCACCACTGTAATCAGAGCTTGAATAGAAAACAGCCTTTTTTTCCAGGGCTGCGAATAATGTCCTGCAAAGCATCTTTCTTCATCTGTTTCTCCTGTTATAGGGTGATATAGCTCTGTAATTAAAATGAAAATTGAGTTTGTCCCTGTGCTTATAAGTCTTTCGTTTGAGGAAATAACAAAAACCTTATTGATTCTCTTCTCTTTCACATCTATCAGTTTCAGCCTAAAAAAATGAACCTCCATGTCATTTTAAAAGAGACTTTGTGGGAAAAATATACAGACCTTCACAAAATCAGCTGTTATTTAGATTATTTGCTTGTGTCACTTAAACATGAATTTCAATTTAATTGAAGCATCAGAAGCATTGAAACTTTAAGATTTAAATTTTGTTAAAGCTTTTTAATAGTTTATAACTTATAAAAGTGATACAGAGAAATGACCCATATTAATTGAAAATTTGATTCTAAAAATACTTATTTCAGGTCATAGTACTTAGTAGTACAAGGGGTCTCACTGAAGTTACTCTTTTATTTCATTATTGAAAACTATCACACAACTATAACATCTATCTTTTTTTCCCATGCTGTCTGTAACTTAGAGATTCCAATTACTCTGCAAAATGCAACTCCTGGGACTGCGACATACATCTGCCATTAAAACTCTGTCTCTCCATGCTACTATGATCTTTCTCTCAGATCTTCATCTGCTGTGTTTTTGAACCCCTGGCCAGCAAAACACCACAACAACTGCTCACCCTCCCGCCTCCTGAGGATGGGGGAGAGAACTAAAGGGGCAAAGCAAAAAAGTAACTCGTGGGCCGAGACAAGAACAATTCAATAATCAAACCACAACAATATAAAAAATAACAATAATAANGTTTGAGGAAATAACAAAAACCTTATTGATTCTCTTCTCTTTCACATCTATCAGTTTCAGCCTAAAAAAATGAACCTCCATGTCATTTTAAAAGAGACTTTGTGGGAAAAATATACAGACCTTCACAAAATCAGCTGTTATTTAGATTATTTGCTTGTGTCACTTAAACATGAATTTCAATTTAATTGAAGCATCAGAAGCATTGAAACTTTAAGATTTAAATTTTGTTAAATCTTTTTAATAGTTTATAACTTATAAAAGTGATACAGAGAAATGACCCATATTAATTGAAAATTTGATTCTAAAAATACTTATTTCAGGTCATAGTACTTAGTAGTACAAGGGGTCTCACTGAAGTTACTCTTTTATTTCATTATTGAAAACTATCACACAACTATAACATCTATCTTTTTTTCCCATGCTGTCTGTAACTTAGAGATTCCAATTACTCTGCAAAATGCAACTCCTGGGGCTGCAACATACATCTGCCATTAAAACTCTGTCTCTCCATGCTACTATGATCTTTCTCTCAGATCTTCATCTGCTGTGTTTTTGAACCCCTGGCCAGCAAAACACCACAACAACTGCTCACCCTCCCGCCTCCTGAGGATGGGGGAGAGAACTAAAGGGGCAAAGCAAAAAAGTAACTCGTGGGCCGAGACAAGAACAATTCAATAATCAAACCACAACAATATAAAAAATAACAATAATAATAATAGTAATATACACAAACACACAGATGAATGACACAGTGAAACTGCCCACCACCTGATGACCAACACCCAGACCGCCCCTGAGCAACAATCCTGGAGCAGGGAGAGTCTTGTAACTGCAATCCCAGACAGGAGACAAGAGCCCGAGCATCCGAGACTGAGAGCTGACTGAGAGAGGGGCTACCCAGAGAGAGAGTTGTCCTGGAGAAAGAGGTGACAACCTGGAGCATGAGAGGATGACCCAGAGCAAGAGCACACTTCCGGACAGAGCCTCATCTATATACTGGACATGATGTTCATGATATGGAATATACCATTGGCCAATTTGGGTCTCAATCCCAAACCTAAGGTAGAACCCCAGGCTAGTAATTGTGGCTGTGCTCCCTCCCAGCTTCTCCTGCAGCACTGGCACAGCAGAGAGACTGAAGAGACCTTGACTGTCCTGACAGCGACTATAAACATCAGTATGTTATCAGCTGCCTTCTTTGCACAAATACAAAACACAGCCTCTCACTAGCTACTATGAAGAAAGTTATCTCTGTCCCAGCTGAAACCAGGACATCATCTCAGATGCAGGAGAATAAAAAAAAATCTAAGTAAAGTTTCATTTTAACATTGCAAGTTTTTTCAAATGTCTGTTTATTTGGAAATTTGCTGAGATAAATGTAAGTTTCTTCCCGTTGTGACTTCCAATCTGCAGATATTTCTGCATCTCACACATTTCAACAGCAAATTGGAAGAACCTTTGGATAAAGAATTTTTGCAAAAAGTTTTCACTGTCCTTCCTCCACTGTGAACATCAGACTTGGCAAATATATGGCTTTTAGAGCACTTGATTAAATCACAGAGGAGTCTCAAATTGTCATTGAAATAACTACTCAAACTTACTAAAAGCATGCCTAAATTTTACTTTTAAGCCTGGACATAGCAATTCTTATCCTCAGCAGCTTCATTCAACAGTGTGTGAACCAATGCAGATGTACATATCTTACACTGTTGGAGAGTAAACAATAATTTTATTGAATTGAGCATCACTGCATCTGACCCCATTGGGAAATCAACCAAAACCATACTTTTAAATAAGGATAGTCCTGTATTTTAATTTTTCTTCCTATTTTTCTTTGCAGTGAGCTTGATATGTTAGAGGTGTACCTTTTGCTATACTAATTAAAATTTGTTCAAATTATTTGCCTGTGAAAACTCCTGGTGCCAAAGCTTTTCAGTAAAATACTGTAGCCTTTAAAATAAAAATGACTGGGAACATATATATGTACTTCCCTATATAGAGAAATATTTTTGATACACAGCTGTGTCATTTTAGCTAATATGTGAAAAATAAGCAGCATGCAATAGCATATGTCTATGTCAGCATTTTAACATGTAGGAGTACACTTCTAAAGCATTACCAAAATAGAAAAAAAACTGATTATAAAAACAGACAGACAACACAACTGAAAAATATGCAAATAAAAAACTTGCAATGATGTTCAAACAACAGAGCTATGTGAGAAAGAGGCAGTGGGATTAACACTCCCACATTCTTCAAAACTGATTATTTGGATATAGCCTGCTTTGGTCCATGAGGATCTATGACTTGCATTAATCCCTAGCTTAAAGAGTACTGTGTTGTAACAATTATACTAGTAAGCTAGAAACTCTATACTGTTCCCTAACTGTTACACACATTTCCATTTAAGATATGTGTTTTTGGGTTACTATCCAAAAAATGCAATTTTCCTTTTGAGACATGACACAGAAACAACACAAGAAGAACAAACAGAAGCAGAGAACCTGCCCAACTTTATTTGGAGCCAGCTTCCTCTCCCTTATATATCTGAACTAGATTCTTCCTTTTTTCCTCATTTTCACTTCTCTTTCCTTCTAAAGAAGGCTAGAATTGTTCTAGGATGTGCTTTCTTCTTGGAAAGTCAAAATTCAGATGGAAATCAATGTTCCATCATTTACTCCCAAAAAGCTCATTTTAATTTTGGTTTCCTTCATCAAACCATCAAACCCTTCCATCAAACTCCAGCTTCACCTAGGATTCACTTTCCACTTCATCTGCAAAGAAGTATGGTTTACAACATAGACTTCTTTCACAGTTAGAGATAAAAATCAAATGGCTTTGAACAGTAGCAGCGACCAGATCACAGAACTGCAGAATAATTCAAGTTGGAAGTGACCGCTGGAGGTTTCTAGTCCAGCCAACTTCCCAATGATATCAACTATGACCAGACCAGGTTACTCATGACTTTATCAAGTCAGGCACTGGAAATCTCCAAGGATGGAGATGGTAAAACCTCCCTGGGCAACCTGTTCCAATGATGGACAGCTCTCACGGTGAAAAAGTTTTCCCTTATAACCAGTATGAAACTTTTGTTTCAATTTGAGTGTTGTCTCCCACCCTCTTGTCATGCAACACTGTGAAGAGCCTGTCCTTGATCATCTCCTCATAGACACTGCCAGGCTGCTGTTAGGTCTCCCTGAAGCTACTAAAGAAAGAATTTTTTTTTTATTTTCCAGGCTGAACAAGAGCAGCACCCTTAGTCTCTTTATAGTGCAAATGCTACAGCTTCCTGACGATACTGGTGACCTTCTGTTAAACTCACTCCAATTTATAGATGCCTTATTTTACTGGGGGCCCAAAACTGGATGTAGTATTCTAGATACCAGGAAAGTTTCTCCTGGATAAAAAAATAAAAGTGGATAATTTTTTTTCCCCGAAGGTCTCCACTTGTTTCCCTCCTTTGAGCATGCCTATGTATACACACAGCTGCATGTTCACACATACAGATATTCTGGATCTAAATATCTCTTCCCTAATTTTGTATAATAAAAAGATATCTGTCTTTTTCTGAATTATACTAATGTTAGTGAAAGATCAGTATAAAAATACACATTTTAACATTACTGTTACACATGTATGCGTTCAGAAATTGTTCATATATGCACACAGTCATTACTTTTATGACCAAACTCCTAAAATGTGTTTGTGTGTTAAGGTAAGGTAAGGTATGGTGTTTAGGTATCTCTTGTACACTTTAACGTCAGCCTCTAGCATTTTATTTTTTCTTAAATTTGTTTCTCCTAAGTTAAATAATGATGTATAAATCTCAGTTGAAACAATGAAGAAAGAAGAAAAATATGAAAAAATTATTTTTCTAAGACCAAGAAGGAGGAGAAGGCACCAAATGGAGTAAAAATTCCCAAGCTGCTGTCATGCTGGCACCACAGAGATGACAGAAGGTGGGAGAAGCTGGCAAAGGGGCGAAGGAAATGCGCACCCTGCATAATAACGTGTCTCATTGCAGCTCTACATTTCAGATGAGGAGTGGAGCACTTGTGGAAGCCCATATTTTGCTCCTTGGGGAGCTCTAAAGTCCAGAAGAGAAATAACTCCAGGGAAACGTAGTCTTAAACAGCAAATCATCTAGCTAACTCACTTGGATCAAAGCACCAAACTTCCACCTCAGTTTAAAACAAGCTGTTTGAAAAATACTCTCAGTACTTACTCTAGCATGGCAAGCAGTAAAAGGAAATAAAAAGACCCAGTAGCCATGTACACAAGCATTCCTCAACTAGCTTCCACATACAAAACAGAGAGTAAGTTTTCACTCATTTGGGATGGCCTGGGAAATGCACTCTCTGCTTTGTCATTCATGATTATTGTGGTCATCCCACACGTGGCCTGATACAGTCCCCAAACTTTATGCACTCGTGACATGTATTCTTTTCTTCATCTGTCTCATTTGGCATGTGTTCAAAGAACTTCTACACTGTTGGATGACAGAGGCTGCAGATGTTCATGTAACATAAAGGAAACTGTAACCAAAATATTTAGAAGAATCATCACAATGGCGCAATTAATCTAACCAAGACAAAAGATAGGCCCGAGATCTCAAACGTTGCTACTTATGCACTTATAGGAGTCCTTCTTGTTGCCTTTTACATCCCTCACCATAGGAGTCCTTCTTGTTGCCTTTTACATCCCTCACCAGGTTCAACTCCAGGTAGCCTTTGGCTTTGCTAGCCATGTCTTTGTATGCTCAGAGAGTGTCTCTATACAGGGAGGTTGTGGAGCCTCCATCCATGGAAACACTCAAAAGCCACCTGGATGTGGTCCTGAGCAACTGCTCTAGGTCCCTGCTTGAGCAGGGGATTGGACAAGATGACCTCCAGACGTCCTTGCTAACCCCAATCAGTCTGTGGCTGTGGGTCCACTTCAGAATGCATTAGGAAAAAGCTCCTCTAAAGACAGTGAGATAGGAGACAAAATCTTTCACTTTTGATATTCTGAATTAGTATGTAACTTGCATCACTTACTAGTGATACAATAGTTCTTGCCCCAAGGGATATTCAGGTGAGCATTTCCACACCTTATGGCTAAATCATGCAAATACCGTAATCAAACTTACAGTGAAATTTTGCCTGTTCAAATTAAGGGCCATAAGTTAATAACATAGCACAATCTAATGGTAACTCCTGCAAGTCACTATTGTTAACATTTTTGAGACTTAAAGTATTTATATGACTAAACTGCGGCTGCTGCCTACTCCTTTTTAAATACTGTTAGTGCAAGTTTCATACACTGTAAAAAATACAACTCAAAAGTCAATGAAAAAATTTCCTGCAATGTGTAGAGACAAGCACAAGCAAATTCTTACTTTCTGAAATATCAATACAAAAACTGCATTTCAGTTTTTAAATTATTTTACAAAACCCATGTAAGTGAGTAATAAGGGCACTAAAAGAAATTCTTTCTAGCTTGGTAAATCATACCATAATTTGTGCACACACTAAATGCTGACCAAATTCATTAAAAGCAATAATCACAAATTGCTTGGGGTTTCTATTCACTATTAACAGGCTTTAAATAAATGCCTATGAGATTTAGGAACAAAAGTTGTTTTTGAAACTTCCCTCCAACATTTTAATAAACTTAATGAGAAAGGGAAATTCGAAAAACCTCTAGAAACCCGAGAATTTTTCACTTGTAAATGCTGAAACACTGAAAACATACACAGTTCTGCAAATTCTTTTGAGTCATAACTAACTAGCCCTCTTTATTTCCAATGAACATAATATTCACACTATATTTATTATTTACCTCTGCAGCCCACATCCCTCATCACAGACATTCAGCCTTCAGATTCACAATTTTCTGCTGTGTTGATGCCAATTCTCCTGCTTTTAACCCGCTGGCAGCTCTGTATCCCCTCTCACAGAGGAGGTCAGAATGAAATTAGAGCTGTAACCCAACATCACTCCATAAAACAACCTAACTCCTTCACTGGACCACACAGAGCTTTTCCTTAGGGAATAAAACCCACTGATCCACGCAAGTGTTCAGTGGAGCCCACCTAAATTAATGAGAATGGCTATTTATCTCGTTCTGTACACCACTACAGAATGTAAGGAATTAAAACATACATACTACATTGGGGTTGAAAAAGAAAACAAGTCTTTTACAGTTACAGATTTTATTATTTTAAGATCTATGGTGATTAAGTTAGGTATGTACAGACAACCAGAGAAGAAATCAGCACTTAGTCAACTGGTTCTTTTGTCCCTGTGTTTTTAAGTGAATGCATCGCTATAATCAACTACCAGCAATGTTCACCCTCCGTTAGAAGAAACTAATAGAAAATTTAGGCTGTAAGAAAAGGAATTCTATTTCAAAGAGGTGGTTGGTGAGCAGCAAAGCAGAAATACAGGTCTTGATTCATTGATGTATTCACATTTCCAACAAATACGTATTTGATAAGGCCATTTCCTCACTCACAGTCAGACACAGTACAGAAAATTTCCCCTATGAGTCACTGATTTATATTAGTATTAATTATTTTACCTGTAATAAACACGCCATGTCTGTATTTCTTCTTCTAATTTTTTGCACTGTTGAAGAGCAGCCTCTTTTTCTTGTTGCAAGGCTATCAATTCTGCCTGTGACATGATAAACGAATGATAAACAATTTATTCAGAATATCCATATTGCTTTGAAAACATAACCCTTTATGTGTTCGTTTTAGCTACACTTTATTATAATTACATATAAAAGTTATACTGTTTTGTAACACTGCCTATTTAATTCTTATGAAAAATCCTTTCTTGTTCTAGCATTGCAATTGTTTCCAGGTTTTTTTCCCAGCAGGGTGATGTTTTGAATGGCTTCCCTCACACATATACTCAACTTTTTTAATGGCTAAGGTTAGAACTCTTCAGTTCAGCCAAGTGTTTCTCAGTAAACATATTTCATATTGATACAATGTTCTTATAGTGTGAAACTGTTGACCAACATATAGAGGTTGAAGCAAGGCACTCAACCACAAACTACCAATGCATGACCCCTGGTCTGCACATGGCTTTCCAGCTGTGAAGCATAGCTCCTGTGCTCGGAGCCACTGGCTGGTGTCACCAGCAGGAGAGCTGCCGGATAACCCTTGTGCTGAGCAGTGCAGGCGATGAGTTAGTGGGGGCTGCCAAGACCAGCAATGCCAGCTCGCTCTAGGATCAGAGTGCATTCCCATCCAGGATCTTGTTTACAGTGGAGTGAGGGAATCTTGGAGAAACTGCTTCATCTCCCACCCGTGAACCCTCCCAGACGTTCCCCCTCCCCTTGTTTATTCACACTGTGCTGCAAAGGGCTTGTGACTCACGGCCATTATGGGAATAGCAGCATGTGGCTTGTAAGATCAGGAAGGTGGCCAGCCCTGACACGGTCTTATGGTTAAAAAGGAGGCAGGAGAAATAAGTACTCCTGATATTTAATATGGCTCTATAGCTTAATCACCATTAATTTCAAAATGTCCAGTTTCAATAGCACTGCAGGACTCCCTTGAGGGTCCAGGTACCATATAAATTATCTTAAGATCAGCAGATGATTAATTGTTGTAACAACAAATACGACCAGGCTTGCACAGCAATTCTTTGACACATGAGCCTGAGTACTGGGCTGCTTTCCAATGTTTTTAATTCATGGTGTAAGTTTTTAATTGTAGAAATTGTAGAGCCCCAAACCAAGAGGCACAACTCTTCTGCCAACATTCTCTTCAAGACAGCATTGCGGAAAAGTTTCTTGGTAAATTAAAGACCTGTTACATGAGCTATGAACACACGGAGAAAAATGCACAGAGTTCAGCCTCTAGCTCTGCCAGACTCACTGTATAATCATGAACAACTCTGCCTGTATGCCTCAAAGTCTTTCCTAAAACAGGGCTCCCACTTGCTTCTGTTTCCTGTTTGTCTATTAAGACTGTAAGTCTTCAAGGCAGGTGTTTTACTGTTTACTGTCAACTCCCAGTCATCTATGGGCAATTTATTCTGCTGGTTGATTAATCATGCCCTGGCTACATGGCTGACTCCTGGCAAATTTTATTAAACACAGCATTGCACAAATGCAGCTACACAACCAGTCTCTGCACTGTGCTGCTCAGTGTGTCACGCTGCACCCGGGGTTTTGCATTGCCGGGGTACAGGACCCACTGCTGTAATTGCTCTTGTAACAGACGTTCATAAAATTTTAACAGGAAGTTCCCTGGGGAATAAAAACAAACTTTCTTACTACATGGAGGGTTGCTTTAGCTTTAAAAGCAGAATGCGTTAATGTTTAACCTCTGAGTGACAGTGGTTTAGAGCTTCTGATACTGAAAGCAATGTACTGGATGCTGGCAAGCCCTAACTCCTGTCAGCAAGAGGTTAAAATCCTTTGCAGGTGAGCCTCTTGTCTGGTGCTGCTTGCTGCCTTGCAAGCAGAACTTGGAGAACACAAGGATGCTAGCCAAACCAAACTATTTTCTGTAATTATACTGTTCTGTAGGTGAAACAACATTCTTAAAAATTGGAAAACACACTTGAATCAAAGTAGGTGGTTTGTTCTAGAGGCCAATAATTAACATCCTTGCCAATTTTCAGTGTACTGTGAAGTGTGATTGAAATGGTAGACTGGAAGGAAATGTTTGCAGCTGACACACCTACTCACGGAAAGATTAACGGCTAGTCTCTTTGGAGAACTATCATAAAAATACACCTTATGTTTCACTTGCTTTTCAGGACAAAAGTCAGTAGGCACTAGAGTCTGAAGACTCTTATTTATGTCAGTTTTGCAGCAGGGAAAACTGCACTGATTTGACTGGGTTTGCATCAGTAAAAATAACAGCAGAATCAAGTGCTTTGGATTTTTTTAAAAAACAACAAAAACAGCTGCAAAAACTGGAGGGAGTAAAAGTTGGCATTTGCTAACCTCCTCAGTGGCATGTAGTGGGGCTGATATTAGGGAGCTGCATGAGACTAACAAAAATTCAAGCACAAGACTTTTTGTGTGCAGTATGCAGCCATGCAACAAGATGACCCAACACTTGCAAGGCTGTGGTAAACACAATTAAATGACTCAATAACCTCCCAAAAGAGAGATGTCTTCCTTCGCTAGAAGAAGGAAAGCAAAACAGTGCCCATCACAAAGCTAAATTGCTAACTAAAATAATAGTGTCTGCACTACCATAAAACATTTGGAAGACTCCTACAATGTATATTGAAATCCATCCATAGTGCACATGGCAAAAATCCTACATGAGCTCACCTCTAGTAATAACAATAGCTGCTTGGGAACTTTTTAACAAAATATTATTCCTTTGGAAAATGTCAAGCTGTGGAAATCAGAACTCTTCACAGAAATGGATCAGTTTTGATTAAATTTTTTGGAAGGTAGGGCAAAGAAGGAGCAAAAAGAACAAAATGAATTGCACTCAGGTTCCTCTACTGGAAATTCTCCATAAAAAAGGTCAACTTCAAAGTAGGGTTGGTCACCACTTTGGTAATGAGAGGTCACCCTCACTGAAGTTCCTGTTTAACTGTGAAAGAATATTCTGATCACTGGGATATGGTCTCTTCCTCACAATTTTGTTTTGCCCCGAAGTTCTTATACTTTCATATTTGGTTTAATGTGGATAGATCCTTCCCCCTTCTCTGTACCCCAGCCCACTTTCCTGCAAAAGAGAATTCTTGTTTCCACACTTCTCCCATTTTGTATTTTAATAAACATGTACTTGTTGAAAATTTAAATTTCCAATTAAATCTAAAAATTAATTTTTACTTATCAAACTTAAAATAGCCAGATCTTGACTAAGCAAATCTCATTATTGATCCTTTCGCTGTCACATTTTCCAAAATATTTAAATGAACAATGCTATGTGTTTTCTTAACCCAAAGGTAGGAAAAATGAAAGTGCTGTTAGATTAATGGTTAGACTTGATGATCCTTGAGGTCTTTTCCAACCTTAATGATTCTATGATTCTATGAAAGGAAAATAGAAAGTAAACCTAGTTTTTCTCCTTTCCTAAGTCCTCTAGGGTAAATGTGAGCACCCTCTACTTTAAATCAAAAGGGGCAAGAACACACATCATTCTATGCTATCAGGTTCCCTGTGGGTACGAGATGGCTTTTATAATGCCTTTCAACACCCAACAGAAGGAAAAAAAACATTCAATGAACTTGAATAATAAAGCTTCATAGCTTTATCTTTTTACCAATTTTTTTCTCATGCATTGATAGAGAGCATATGTATTTCCAGCTATATATATTTACAGAGAACATACATTTTTCCTTCCTTACATAGGCTAAACAAACACACTTTCCTGTTACCTCTTAGTAATCAGGGTCTCTGTTCTTCTGATCAATCCAAACCCATCTCTCATCAGTGCTCTGCTAGCAGTATGTCCTAACTTCAGTGGAAAAATCTTACCTGCTACATTTTTGCATCCCTTTTGCTCACCGCCACTCTCTGATATCTGTCTATTCTCCTGCCCACTGGTATTAGCCAGCTAACAGTGGAAATTCTTATTCATCCTGAAATGGTGATACTTTACACTTGGTACCACTGAATTCCATCCCACTGCTTTTATTTTTCCAGTACTTGAGGCCATTCCAATCTTTCTTTGAACGTACTTTGTATTAATGCCTCTGCTTTGTATTAATAACATCTCCCAGCTCCGCGTCATCAAGCAATTTCGTTGGTATGATCTTGTTCTTCATGCCAAAGGTTCTCAATGAAAGCGTTAAAGAAAACTGTTTCAGCACCAATTGGTGAGAAACTGGAGAGAAATTCCTCTAGTGAAATCCCTGGACCTTAACATTTCTCCTTTCAAAGATGTTTGCTGTTGCCTTCCTGCTAACTAGTTCCTTATTGCCTTTGACTAATCCCTCATCTCCTTCATGGGTACATGACATTTTGCAGACAGACATGAGCTCAACATGCCCATCCTTCCAAACGAGAGATGCTACGTGAACCCAGTTAACAGCAAGCAGCATTTCCCACATTAAGCTTGTGCCTGCTTGTAAAATAACAATATGCACATTCTCCATTGTAATTAATAATTTTCCATATGGCACCACATGTAAGCTCATGTGTCAGCTTATATTCAACGCTCATGTGTCAGCTTATATTCAACAAGTTTCCTTCTCTAAATAACCAGTTATCATACCAAAGAAGAATTCTTGCATGATCTTACTTGGGTGAAAGTCGTACTTCAATCCACTGTTGATGGATCTATGCTTTAAAAACATTTTCCTTCCAAATTTACTCTGAAGCCTCACAATAAAGACTAACTGGTCTACAACTGTCAGAATTACATTTTTTGCCCTTCTAAATATAGATGCTGCCTCTGCTAACTCCCTGTCCTATTACACCATACACAGCCTCATAGAATTTATTAAAGAACCTTACTGCAATTTCAGGCACCAGCTCCTTCAGAATTGGGGATGGAAACCATCCATTATCCCATTCCGAGCACAATAACCTATTGAACAGCTAAGATGTACTCCATTTGCATACATTCACTTTTCTTAACCCCTGTCCTCATAGTTGACATCCTCATTGCCCAATGACGAGGGAAAAAAAATAAAATCACACTTTTTTTGGACATAATCCAGATTATCCTTGATCTCCATGCCATTCTCAGAGCGGTAGCATATTTCCTCTTTCTTTGCTCTCATTTCAGTTGTTACACTATTGTTTCTTTTGATTTCCTTTCCAAGGGCCGATTTAGCCTAACCTCTGTCAGTTTTAATTTGTCTATCTCCTGTTTTTTGACACATAACTTTCTTGCTTAATAAGTATTCTTATTCTTAATTTATTCTTACTGAGATTATGATTCACCTAATTAGAACTGACATCCTTCCCACCCAAAGCATATTCCCCTGGCTTGACTGAGATACCCGCTAACACACAGGTATTCCTTAACTCAGTAATAGTTGCTACCAACAGCTTTCCTTCCAGTGATCGAGGATATTCCCAGGGATTAGAAGAAGGCTGGATAAGAAGTCTGGAGAATCTCAAAGGTCATTTCTGCAATTTGTGCCCTTCGTAGAGCTGTATAATGGGGAAAGATGCAGTAAGATATCTTTCTGCTCCTTTGGCCATATGCTACCTGGAGTCTGAAATGGAATCTAGCCACAAATGGACAGCTGAGAATTGCCCCCATTTCTCCTGGAGCAGAAGTATGTTTCCACTGACATAGCAGGCTAGCTGGATAGTCAGAGGTCAGGTATCTTCTCAGGGCAGCAGGAGACTGGGAGGGGGAACAAAGGTTTATTTCATTCGGTATTAGAATGAATAAGCAAGAAAAAAAAATCTGGAAAATGCTTTAAAACCATCAAGGAAATATTTTTATCTTACGTTATTTTTACTGCTTTTACATTTACACATCATGTCAATAAAAGAAGTATGTATCGCATGATAGAGCAGGTCATGTTGTGACACATGATAACATCCAATTTCTAACCATTATGTTATTTTTACATTAGCAGCTGCTACTTAGTGCAGATTACAACAGATCATCTTATTTTCTATATCAAAGTGTCAACATATCAAACTGTCCCACCAACAACAGAAGTAGGTGATGCTTTGATCTAGAAAAGAATATAAGCACTTGTCTTATTAACGAGGGGATCAGAGGTTTTCAGGGTCAAGAAAAAGACTACAGCTAACAGAAGGGAACTGAAATTGCCCAGCACTCTAATAACACACTACGTGATCTCCTTGTTTTTCAAATCACAGTTCTAACGCGTCAAACTGTTTCATTACAATACGAACAGGGGACACGATGACCTAGAAAATTAGATAAAATGTTTCAACTTGCATTTAAATATCAGGTGCCTTTGATGACTTTAAAAATAAAAAGTGAATATTAGAACTGTACTATAGTAGATGTTATAAATTATTGACACATTATGAAATACATCATTAACAATAATAAACCCAAATTTAAAAAGTAAAATTAAAACTTCATGTTGAATTTTTTTTCATGTTGAAGACTGAAATGTAGTTTCAAATATTCACCAAATAACACTTCTAGGTGATAAACTTCAGTTGGAAAAGTTTGTAAAACTAATGGAAATAATTCTAAATTAATGAAAAGTTATTTCTCAGCATAAGATTTTCTAATGGAAATAGTTTTTACTAAACCAACCTTGACTTTGAGTAAATAAAGCAACTGTATTACTGATCCCTGATGGATCTGCACTGCTGTGGACAATCAGTACAGGTAGAAAACTACCCAAAAGAACCACCTGAGGGTTATTTGTGTGTGTGAATTTCAGTGTAACAGTGGCCGTAGTGGGCACTCTAACAGCCTTTAAGCTACAGCTTCCCCCAGTGCACCGCCACACCTGGGTTGACATTCCCTCTGGGCACAAATGAATGGGATCTCAATAGCAAACATGACATTTATGAGTTTGCATCAGGATCAAACAATTAACCATAATAAGATTTTACTCTACACTCTAATACTATTGTTGGTCAGAATAAATCTCAGTTATTGAAACTCTTTTATTTTTTAATAAAAAGCATGGTTTCACTGGAACAATAATGCCTTGTGAAGATGCGCTGGTTTAGATGGAAATATTTCTGATGAATGTGAGGCAGAATTTCTGACAGAAGACAGAACTCCTCCAAGGACACATGATAAGCTGATTCATTTTGTATGCAGAAATCTAATCTTGATTCCTAGTCTCTTGTGTTAATTCACTCTGGACATGGCAGACTCCCACGAGCAACAATACTTCCCTGCTCTAAAGTCATGTGAATTACCCATGTTTCTGATGACTTCCATTGGTCTATGTCACAGAATCACAGAATCACAGAATCACAGAATCACAGAATCACAGAATGTTAGGGATTGGAAGGGACCTCGAAAGATCATCTAGTCCAATCCCCCTGCCAGAGCAGGAACACCTAGATCAGATCGCACAGGAACGCATCCAGGCGGGCTTTGAATGTCTCCAGAGAAGGAGACTCCACAACCTCTCTGGGCAGCCTGTTCCAGTGCTCTGTCACCCTCACTGTAAAGAAGTTTTTTCTCAT
>VZTO01019040.1:1112-13900 GCA_013400615.1 Syrrhaptes paradoxus
AAATCAATTCAGCCTGCTTCAGAACCTGATACGGAATAGAAATATCTGCCAGGTAGCAAAAAGTCTGATTCAGTTAAAAACGAGCATTTAACAGCAGTGGAAAGCGCTGGCTGAAGACAGCCATTAGATGGCAGAATTGATCAAGCAATAACTTGATTTTAGTGCTGTGTAGTATATGCCCAAACCCAGATGGTTTAAAGCATAGATACCAAGTAGCAGCTGGTGCTTGTACATATTCCCGAAATACCCTACCTGGCCTACCTGCAGGCACTTTGAACTAACAGAGACCGTGGTATTTGTATATCATTTCCAGAAGCAGCACTTCGGGGACTGGGGATCAGAGCACCAATCAATGAGCATTGTTAGATCTTTTCTAGCCTTGTGCCTTTGAAGACCTGTACCTGTGTAAATATTGACCATCATGATGCTGTCTGGCTATACGTTTCTGGCAACAGCACAAGTACAATCCACTCTTGTGTTTCCGTAAATACCATTGCTTTGAAAAGTTCTGAAGTGAACCTCCTCAGCCAGTTTTTAACTTCAGTCAGTTTCTTTGGGCATTAGGCAACTTTATTAAATGACTTTGGATTAGCAGCTCATCACCAGCAGTTAAATTCTGTGGAAGATGATTTCTAAAATTTTAGCCATTCTTCTCCTATGTAACTGCAATATCTTCAGATAAAAAGCAATACTGCCAAATCTCACAACCCCTGAGCCCACATAATTTCATTACCTCTTTCCCTTTTGTGAGAACAAAAGCATGTTATTTTTTTAATCAGCTTGCTGACTCCAGTAAATTATTTCAGAATTATCTTTCCTAATATTCCTTTTCCCATTAAAATTCCCTGTAGTCTAATTGCTGTTCCCAAACTACATTCACTTTTAGCTTCAGATTAAGACGTGTTATATTCTTCCTTAGTGCCAAAGACAGTATTTCATATTGGCTAGTTCACACAATGGAAAACTAAAGAAAGGAAGTTAAACAGAATTTAGAACATCCACAGCTAGAATTATCAGCTTTGTGTGCAGAAATAATATTCCTCTAACTGGTTGTTTGTACAGATGTTTAAATACCTTATGACTGTACATATGTGATCGGCTCCAAAAGTAACTGGTCTTTATTTCACAATTGACTTCAATTTATTTATCTCTTACAAAGATATTGGGATTCTTACCTCCTAACATTAAGTATCTACTTCTGATCCTGTCACCTGGGATCCCTTTGTAGTCAATGGAAAACAATAGTCACTTCTAGAGGCCATTCACCCCATCTATTTCAGATGTCTGCTTTAGGATGCATCTGTTTTAGAAGTGATGATCTCTCTCCAGTGGCTATAAAAGGAGCCTGGGGGGGACATAGCTGAGATACAAATTGCCAGTCTCAACTTTTGGTCAGGTGAATCCCAGGCTCAGAGTCTAAGGTGTTGCAATCAGGACTGTAATATTTCACTGCGCTTTGGATATGAACTGGATGCAATCTCTATCTGTTTTGTTACACAGAAGTAGACTATGAAAGGCACAATCCACCAATGGCATGTCTTTTAAAGACAACCAAAATACTTACACTTGTAGAGGATACTAATGAGGATGCTAACATGTATTTGTGTTAAGAAGGAGTGATGGGAAAATGACATCAATTAGCTGAAAAATTCTCAGTGATTAAATGTAAATAAGTATTAAAATTAAATTGTAACAAATGGTTGTACCCAATTGTGCAAATATCTTTGTACAATTTGCTTTTTATTTGGCTATACAGTGGTCTTGTTTTAACTTTACTGAATAAATTATTTGACCAAATCTGCTAGGCCTAAATTTTAAGCTGAAACAAGTAATACTATAAATAGGTAGAAAGCCACTTATTTAATTAACTTTAGTATAATTGGAGGTCCACCCTTTCTCGATACTTTGGTGTGAATGACAGTAACACAAAAAATTCAACAAGTGTGAAAGTGGAATAGCTTCCCCAGCAAATTCTGTTACCACTTTAAACTCCTTCTTCACAGTTGTCATTCCCAGTAGTTTTGAACAGCTCAAGAAATAACCTATTTATCTTTTTTCGGTGTTTTTGTGTGTCTTGTTTTCATAACCACAAAGAAGTGCTTTGCTATAAAGAAGATACAAATTGATTTTTAAAGCTTACTTTGACAGTACTTCTGCTATTACTTGCTATACACAGTGAGTCAGCACGGGATGAATTTCTAAAGATCTAAGTCGGCAAGATTTCTTCAGTATGTGGAATCCTAACTCTTCACTTAAATAATATTCCCTGATAGTTTTCTAGTCAATCAACAGCTGCTGACAATGTACATCCACTGTGAGATACTTCACTTGCCTTACAAACATATCTACTAGTCTGGTGTAGCAGACAAGCTATGATGTATAAACATGTTACAATCAATTTCAAAGGAGCATCAGAAGTATTTTTGACTGGCACTCTGTATGGATGATAATGGACTGCTTCAAAGGGAACAGTGAATGTCCATTGAGTCTCTAAAAATGCAGTGAGAAAACATCTCCAGTAGATATTACTATCAACGGTTAACCTCCCCTCCCCCTCCCATTTTCATTTCTGCCTTGTTGTGTGCTATTCTTATAGACAAACCTGAAATGAGTTAACACGAATTTCAGTATTTTTGAGTCTCCAAGAACAGGTGATCTGGAAGGTTTAATCCTTTTTTTTTTTGGATATGGTAAGTCTTGACTACACTATTCTCAGTACTCTTATTAATTTCCGTCTCTTATCAGCTCTATAGAAGGTTACAAGTTTCAGTAATTTGTTTCTTGTTGAAATAATTAGAGTAGTGCTTTCTACTCTCAACATTTTGCAGCCTAAGGACAGCATAGGGCCACTCTGTTTAGTTCATTGCTTCAGGTAACTGATATGTGAAATTAAAAAAGTAAGCCATGTTGATTTGACCCCCATGGATGTATATTTCTCCAGGCTGATGAACTGAACTGAACAGAACTGAACTTTTAGGATTAGTGATGGTATGAATAGTCATAGTTTCGAATTCAAAATATCTTTTAGATACTTTCTGCAACACTCCGTGACAAGAGTTTTTTTGAGGAGCATTACTGATATTAAAATGAAATTTCAAAGTTAGTAAATGTAAGATGGTGTAACGACCAAGTAGGTTTTTAAGCACTAACTTTTCTCTGAATGATATATCTATGCCTTAGTTCATTTTAATATTCAAAGTGTTTTCAGAGTTATTTATGCTTTAAGATAGTTTTTTTTTATCTATTTTATAGATAAAATCTAATAATACAAATTAAAACAACCTGTAACATTGAAGAAGTAGAGACAGTGAGAGAGTTGTATTAACCTTCATCAAGAAATGCCTCTACATCAACACTGACTCTAAGAAAAAAACATTAGCTAATTTTGGGCTGCTTAAAATTCCTGTGAGTTTTATCGAATGTCTCAGCCTAGAGACACGGTCAATAACCAACTATGCAGATAGACATTATAGTTTTACTAGTGAATGTAATGAAAGGTCTTAAAAAACTATCACAGCTGCATAGTATTTCTCTGATTGAGAGCTTTGTTTCAGGTACAAATTTTATGAAACTTCATTGATTTTAGTGGATTGATTCTGGAGTTCTGTACATATAAATGCATATAGAATCTGTTTGCACTTCTAAAATCTATTCACTGTGAGCAGTTAAAGGTTCACAAAACCTTACCAAATTGTATTTTTTACGAAGCAAGCAATTAGGTTCAGCTCAGAGTATGTAAAGAAGATTGCTATATAGAGCTTCTTTTGTTTGACTCAAAGCAGTGTAGCAGTTCTGTGGCACTTGCTCATATTTGTGCCTCTCTTCAGGAAATGCAGATGTTTGTCCCTAAAATGTTGTGGCCAAAGTCCATTCTTCTGCACAACAAGCACTTTATCAAAAAAAATCATTAGAAAGGGTGACCAAATGGGATATCATCCAAGGTAGCAAATATCCTGTCTTACACTTCATATTTCCAACACTAGCATCTATTAATGCCACAAGTGTACTAATTGTTCCCTGGGGAATGCCGGGTGCCAGCAAGCTGTAGCAGTGATATTTGTGATATCTAAGCTACCTAGAAGATACACTGACAACATATGTACGTATAAGATTGGGAATACTGTGCCTTGGTGTTCAGGTTAATAGCAGAATCACTTTATTTGTTTGTCTCTGAAGGGATGTCTTGTTCATTATTGAGTAGGATTCTTTATACTACTATGCCGCTTGTTTTCATGATTGATTATAACCAAACAATACATTTCTAGACAACTTACGCTAATAACATCAACTGCCACTTATGAATTTAAGCCAATCTTTGCAGTTACATGCAGTCTGCTATGCCATGGATCAACAAGAGTCTCAAATGAGGAACTTTTACAGCAACCCTGTAACTATTGTTCATTCCCTATGCAGAAACTTTACTGACCCATCAACTGCTGTTCGTGCTGGAATTGTTTAGAGATTTATAGTCTGACATAGACTCCTGTTTTTAAGTGGATTTTCATGATCTATTTCTTCTCTGCACTTTATTCTAAAAAAGACCTACTAAAATATGTGTTGATTTTTTTCTTGACTTCCTGCTTAAAATGGCGTTTATTTTTCCCGAAGCACATGAATAGAGAAGAGAAAGCTAATGTTTCAGTATTTGATATCCCTGTTGAAGTTTAAGGCATAATAATTAAAAAACACCAGATCCAAATAGAACTAGGGTGGGAATATATATATAACATGCCTGTACTGAGGCAGAAGACGTTTAATAGACTGGTGTTAAGGCTTTCACTTTATGCAAAAGCAAATTTCCATTTGAGTGTGCTTGGGAATCTTACATCTCATTAGAACAGCAAAGATAATGTGGATTTGTAATGTCTGGCTCCACAATATCTCTGATTCATATCCACATCTTAGACATCGACACTGGCTGTGATCAGTGGGACAAACCCCAGCTCACAGGTAATAGCTGCTGGTATCCCTCAGGCATTAAAGCTGATGCAAATATAGTTTAACACCTTTATTAACAAGGTGTTGTGTTGTGGTGTATTTTATTGCTTCTTCTCCTGTCACTGTAGGCCTTAGTAAAATATGTCTCTCCATCTTTCTTGTAAGTTCCTTTTAAGGACTGAAAGGCCACAAAAAGGTCTCCCCAGAGCCTTCTCTTCTCCAATCTGAACAACCCCAACTCTTTCACCATTTCTTCATAGGAGTGTTTTTTCAGCCCCCTGATCATGTTGGTGGCCCTCCTCTGGACCCACTTTAAGAGGTCCATGTCTTTCTTGTACTGGAACCCCAGAGCTGAATGCAGTACTCCAGGTGGGGTCTCAAAAGAGCAGAGTAGAGGGGAAGAATCACATCCCTTGACCTGCTGGCCATGCTTCTTTTTGATGCAGCCCAGGATACAGTTGGCTTTCTGGGCCGCGTGCACACATTGCTGTGTATCCTCACTGGAGTTGTAAACGTTTCATTCTACAAAGAATGACTACTTGTTATTACCATCTATTCAAAAACTATTGTTGTACCATTCAAAGATAAGCAAAAGGCAAACTGGTTATAGCCATCTGATTGGAAGAAAAACTGATGTTGCAACTAAATACTTTGTTTACCAGGCTGCAGAGCTACACTATAGAGAAGGTGGATCTAGAGTCTTCACAATGGACACAAGTGGGAACAGAGGAAGTTGTAGTTGGGTACCAGGAAAAAAAAAATTAATCCTTTGGGTGGTCAAACACAGGAGCAGGTTGTCCAGAGAGGTTGTAGAGTATCCACTTTTGGAGATATCAAAAATCTGACCAGGCATGGTACTGAGCAGCCTGCAATAGCTGGGCCTGATTTGAGCAGAGGGCTGGATAAGAGACTTCCAGAGGGCTCTTCCAATCTAAGTTATCCTATAAGCCTATGGTTCAGGACAGACTTTTTTTTTTCCATTGAAATCTTATAAAGACTCAGACTTCCAGTATAAATACTCAAGACCATTTCAGGAATTCTCATCAATCAGGATTTCCTGATCAAGTTCATGTTCCTTCCTTGTGTGATTCAGAGGTTGTTTTGCTGTGTGAGGACCTGAGGACCTTAGTCATCAAATAGGGAAGTCAGACCCAGAATCACCTCACAAACTACATAAGCTTAAATGAAGTTTTTATATTATGATAAAGTTACACAATTCTCCCCATGTGTTTAGTAGAGAAAGACAAACACTTCCAGAGAACAATTCAGGCCTCAGACAGGTTGAGTCAGATTCTGGAGGTGCAGATTTCCCTCCACTAGAGAAAAAGCAAGCCAAAAATGACTTTACATTTACCTCAAGCCCACGTTAGTCCCACTTTGGTTTAGGCACAGAACTTCTACACTTTGGTTCTTTTATTGCTTATAGTGGAAATTACTTTTCTTTACAGAGACTGTGCTTTCAAGCTAGATTCTTAGTGGTAAGCTACATGGGATGTATCCATACTCTGCACTCCCACAAAAGATCCTTCCCCTTAGCTGAGCAGAATCTCCTTTTCATTCTCCTCTTGTATAATTAATCATTAATTTCTTACTCAGAACAAAAAGTGCTTTAGCAGAAGAGATTCACCCTCTGGTATATGATTTCTGGTAAATGACAGGAACAGTTACCAAGGTTCAAACATCTACCCTGAATGGTGTAAACCCTCTCACCTCTGCCTCCCACAGACCTGGGAAGTGGCTTTCTAATGGAGGGGGAAAGGCTTCTCTGTCTTGCAGCAGCATTTTGGACTTTTCCTCAGGAGTATGATTCCCTGTTTGATTTGGGACTCATCTGGACCATTACTGTGTCTTCCCTCCTTGTGTAGTGCTCACAATTTGTCTGTTTGGATGAATTTGATTGCTCTCAAAACTTCAGGAAGAAACATTTTTATACGCTCACATTGGTTTAGATAAATAAATAAGATTATCAGTGAAGGTTTTTTTGTATGGTCATCTCTTTTAACATAAATTTAATTAATCTGGATTGCAGTATTAGTACTTCAGTGAGGTTGGTGGAAAGCATATGACTGCAGTTCAGAAAGCGTTTTCATTTGCAGTTGTGATTTGTGTGACTAAATACTGTGTTTGTGTTTACTGAGATAGCACCCTTGTTCTGGTATCTGTGTTTATAATTTCTTGGTGTACCTACAACATTCTCTAGAAAGCTTGTTTCTGAACAACTGAGTAACTAAAGAAATTACAGTTTAGCAAAACAGGATATCCTGCTTCATTATAATCCTTACTATTACTATAATTACTATGTCAATATTTTCAAACCTGTCTTAAGGTATCTAGAACATAGATCGATTTTCAGAGTATTTAAATTGTTTTGAGCTGTAGTCTTACAGGACATTTTAAGTCAGTCAGGTATTTTGAATGTGGATGTTTACACCTAACTCCAGGCCTTGACGTACACCACTGCTTGGTGTTGTCTGAACTCCTGAAGCAAATCTGGTAGCAGGCCAGCATTTCTGAATACGAATTTCAGGAGACTTTTGGTTTTGGACAGTAAAGCTATTAGAAGATTCTTTCACCTGTATATAGAATGTGAAGAGACAGAATTTATGTCTCAGTTGGAAAAACTTATATCAGAAGATATAAGTGGAATGAAGAAGATAAGGACAAAGGAAACAGTTCCAAGAGAATGAGGTAACTTCAGAAGAAGGCCAGCCCAGCAACAGTGAAAACCAACAAGAAATCAAGACACCACTGACCAGGATTAAGAAATTGGTCTTGGGGATTGAGTGATGGACGGTACTAGTATAACTGAGGAGCTGGATCTGGGACAGGAGTCCCTCTCCAGAGGTACCCAGTTCAAGGTGTAACCTGAGAACTAATAAAAGAGATATAGGGAACCTTTACTCGGACATTGCATTAATCTTAGAACTAGACCCTGTTATGGTGTCCAGTGTGCATAAATCTGTAACAGTGCCTCTGTGATAACATTTAAGAAGTGTAAAACTGCTGCACAATAGCAGCCAGAAGAGAAGAGTGAGAATATGTGAGAAACAACTTTGCCAACACCAAGGCCAGTGAAGAAGGAGGGGGAGAAGGTGTTCCAGGTACTGGAGCAGAGGTTCCCCTGCAGCCTGTGGTGAGGACCATGGTGAGGCAGCTGTGCCCCTGCAGCCATGGAGGAGACCATGGTGGAGCAAATATGCACCTGCATCCTGTGAGGACCTCACACGGGACCCAGTGGCTGTGCCCTGAAAGGATTTGCAGTCTGTGGAGATTTCATGCCAGAGCAGGCTCCTGGCAGGAACCGCAGCCCATGGAGAGGAGCCCAAGCTGGAGTAGGTTTTCAGGCAGGACTTATGACCCTGTGGGAGACCCACACTGGAGCAGTCTGTTCCTGAAGGACTGCACCCCATGGAAAGGGCCCATGCTGGAGCAGTTCTTGAAGAACTGCAGCCTGTGTGAATGACCAGTGTTGGAGCAGTTCTTGGAGGAAACGCCACGCTGGAACAGAAGAGTGTGAGAAGAAATGAGCATCAGAGATAACATGTAACTAACTGATCACAGCCTCCATTCCATCTCCCTGCACTGCTTGAAGGAAGGAGGTAGAGGAGTCGGGAAAGAAGTTGAGCTGGGCAAGAAAGGAGAGTTGGGGGAAGGTGTTTCTAGATTTGTTCTTGTTTCTCATTATGCTACTCTGTTTGATTGGCAATAAATTAAATTAAATTCCACAAGTCAAGTCTGTTTTGCCCATGATGGTAATTACTGAGTGATCTCTCTGACATTCTCTCAACTCACAAGCTTTTCATTATTTTTCCCCCTCTCCCTGTCCTGTTGAGGAGGGAGAGTGGTTTAGTGGGCATCTGGCAGCTAGCCAAGGTCAACCCACCACACTGATAAAAGCCACGTTGATTTAACAAGTGAAGTGATGGGTTTTGCTTCTGTAATGTCTTTGCTAATGATATTTCCAATTAACATCTGTTTTCAAAGAGTTAAGGCAGTTTTTCCCTACAAAAGAAAGTCTATGCTGGTAGCTGATAGTGAAGTTCTGAAAAAAAAGGTCTAGAAAATCTTGAATAAAACAATAAATGTGGAGAACTTTTCTGTGAGAGGTGAAGTCCTGACTCCTTGAGAATAAGTACAAAATGAGAATACAAATCAGAGAGTGCCATCTGACTGCAATGTGGGCTTCTGGGAGATCACAGGTTATCTTTACGTACTGCTCCTTCATCAATAACAGATGAGCTACTATTTCTTCTTACATGTCATTGCCTTTTCCTCAAAACCAAAAGGATGAAGTGGAAGACTGAGGGGAGAAAAAGGTGAGGGAGAGATCCATCAATGGGAATAATTTGATCAGTTTTTTTTTAACTACAGTTATATAAACAAGGTTGGTGAATTAGCTAAGTCTAGTCTCTTCTGATATGAGTAAGAAGAACAAATATAGGGGCTAGAAAAGTCATTGGCTAGAAAATTTTAAATTCCAAAGAATTGCTTCCTAGAAACATTAAATATAAGGAAAACCTGCTAATATTTATGAGTTAAGATTATTTTGTGTAATCCTCTGAGGGATAAATTGATTATTTTCTCTTTCCATTATGTATTACCATTAAACAAGATTTTCTCTATTCATACAAATATAACTGTATATAACTGATTATAACCAGACTTTGAGTGTACCAAAAAATTGGATGTCATTCTTTTTTGTATCTACCATCCATGTAAGAGCTGAGAGGACCGAAAAAGGAATTTCTAGTCAGGTGTTTGGATGATTCACTTTTCACTGGTGATTGCTCTATCAGTTCCAAAGACGAGTTTTCTGGAGAAACATTGTATAATTGATGTGACAGTAGGCTGAATATTGATAAGGTGCTCGACCTTATGACTTAAGAAAAGGTAAATATATCAACAGATATTTCTGACAGCCAAGTCCACAGCTTTTTAATGCACACACTGGTCTAACTAACAGAAATGTCTGAAGAACAATAAACATCAATTTAAGATTTTCTAATATTCTCTTATGGCATTCAGAAGACAGAAAGATTTATATTTTGAAGCTGATGGCATATTGGATTAGGCATTAAAATTGTCACTGTCCCGTAAATTATGTACATCTGTGCAAAAGGAAGGAGATATTACCATGCTGTTTCCTGTGGACTCTACTTGTAGCTGCATAGTCTCTCACGTAATATAAAGGCCACTGTGAGGCCCACGTTATTTCATGGATTGGCTCAAATGTGGACTACTTCAGAGAGTATTGCTGTAACCAATACTCATCAAAGATTCTTCAGCACAAACTTCCCACTGAAGTATGTGGGAAACTAGATTAGGTGAATGCCCTGAAATCGATAATGTTTATAACCCAAAGCTCTTCAGGCATCTTGGTTCTTGTACCATGTTCTCCATGGAAACTAACAATAATGCAGTGATTTTTCATTGTATGCTTATTCTTTTTGTATGCTATTCTTCTCTCTACTACTTCTATTTTGATTAGATGAAGTTAGAGGGTCTAAAAACATAGACTATTTTTTTTTCCAAAATTTGAGGTAATTTTGTTGTACACACTATTATGATCATCTTCCCAAGCTGATGTGGCTTCTTTGGTATGGACATTTTCTATGTAATCTATATGAATTGAGCAGATTCATGAAAAAGATCAGAGCCTAGTGGCTCACAATGTTCTCCTTGTTTTTTCAAATGCTTCTGCTCTCTATGAAGCTTCTGGATTGTGCACATTCTTCAAGTAAATGTATTAATCTGAAAAATAAGGCACAAATACATAACAAAAGTAAAGATCCTCTGGAATATCTCAGGTCAAAAGTTATTTAATCTTTTTGTCACAGAAAATTTTCTTTGATATTTTAAATGCTGTTGTGCCCCAGGCGGTTGTTCCTGTCCTAGTGGCTAAGAAAGTCAAGGTCTTAGTAACAATTCAATGAATTTACTGGCGAGACTCCAACTTTGACTTCACTGGCCTTTTAGTACACAGGTGACCTGGGCCAGAGCACAGATAAACATCACAAGCACTTTGGATAGGAGTCTTCTCATTTAACAATGCAGATGTTTATATTTGAGCTACCCAGCCTGTACTACCTTTGTAATCAATGGAGAGAAGTAGATTTTTTAAAGATCATTAGAAAATGTTTATTTTAGGCATGAGATTAAAACCATGCCCTTTATACAAATGTTTTTATCTTTCTCTTTAAGATATACTAGGGGAGATTTATGGGGTTTAATTATATGAGATAAGACCCATGGAAGACCTGTGTCCTTTTGGAAGAGCAGTTGGACACTAAGTAGGATATCTAAAGTGTCATGATCATATGATGTCTAAAGTGACATTAGATGCTTATGTCATATCTGAATTCTGCCCCTATTGCTTGTTTTCATCATTACACTTCATGGAGTTGTCTAGGTGTTGTCTATGTGTCCAAGAGTTTCAGAAAGTTCTGGAAGACCTGATCCATGGTATGAAACCCATATCTTCCAGAGCTGCAGATTTAGGTCATCTCAAAAGACAATGTCAGGCACCTGGCATGCACTTCTGATCTTCATTGGTCATGTGAAAGCCTCAACAGCTGTCTCACATGTGGAAACACTCATGTAGATAGCTAATTTTAGGTGTGTACCATCTGTAACTTGGAGAAATAATCTAACTGTATAGTTCTGAATCCTCATTCAGTGGATCCATCTACAGATCCTACGTCTTGGAAACCTCAGGGTGACGGAAATGCAGTAGGACATGTGTGCTTAGGCAACTGAGCCTTGAGTTCAGATTTGTCCCTAAGGTTCTAACCTAGGCTAATAATGGAGACTAAATACATAACCTTGCTGCCTGGACTTGCACCTAAACTACAAGCACATGGTGAACTAGTCCTCTTCAAGGTCTTTATTATCAGCAGGAAGAAGATGATGCCTTTGAGAAAAGATTACTTGCGCCTGTGTTTTCCCTGATTAAAAAGTGTCCTTTTCATCCGTGAAGAAACATTTTCCATGATATATCAGTGGACATAATTTATCATATTATTCCAATTTATCCTATGTGGGAGATAAGACCATATGGAAAACAGCTAAAGTGCATTTTAAAAGCCAAGGAAAGGGAACTGTAAATCTTGAGGTATGCTGTGCTGGATGTTACACCAAATAGTCTAACACAATTTTTTTTTTATCCTCAGCAGAATAGTAGAAGAGCTTTTGGGGAAAAAAAAAAAAAAAAAAAAAGGCATGGTAATAGTTTAAGCTGCTTTCCAGTGCTTTCATCTAAGAATATTTCTGGTGCTCATTTTTTCCTAACAGTCTCCATATCACCATAGCATAGAGGGACAAGTATTTGAAATGGGTTTATACATCTGTTTCTGTAATTTATAGCAATGACTGCATCAGAAGAAATACTGAAGCAATAACCTTAGGTGATCATTCTCTAGGTTGAAATACTTGGCTTTCTGTTACCAAGCGGATGCTCATGTTGTCCTTGTCTCCAGGCTGTAGTCAGTTCAACTGGCAGGCAAACAAATAATCAAAATAATCTATACTGGCCCATCCCAGTGACAGCTAAAAACTTGAATTTGGTTTTGGCTATCTAAATCTTTCTTCTAGTAATTTAAATTATTATATTTAAATTATGATAATAACAGAATCACAGAATGTTAGGGATTGGAAGGGACCTTGAAAGATCATCTAGTCCAATTCCCCTGCTGGAGCAGGAACACCTAGATCAGATCACACAGGAACGCATCCAGGCGGGTTTTGAATGTCTCCAGAGAAGGAGACTCCACCACCTCTCTGGGCAGCCTGTTCCAGTGCTCTGTCACCCTCACTGGAAAGAAGTTTTTTCTCATATTCAAGTGGAACCTCCT
>VZTO01019040.1:15170-49982 GCA_013400615.1 Syrrhaptes paradoxus
ATGGTCACTGCAACCAAGGCTGCCCTCAACCTTCATCTCTTCAACCAGACCCTCCTTATTCATGAGAATAAGATCTAGCAGTGCTCCTCTCCTAGTCGGCTCGTCCACCATTTGCATCAGGAAGTTATCATCAATGCACTGGAGAAACCTCCTGGACTGCGGATGGCTGGCTGAGTAGGCCTTCCAGCAAATATCAGGGTATATATGTATATATAATACAGAGACATCATTATCAGAGGACTTGTTGAATATCAGCGTGTCATAACCTGAAACAGAGGAGACAGGGAATTGGCATCACAGGTCTTTGGATGAGATATCAGATCTATAAGCTGTGGATATTTAGTGTGTTCTGTAGGATCAGGCTATGACTGTGTGTTGTCACTGAATTGTCCTATTATCATGTGACAGATGTACCTGCTCTGACAAAGACCAGGGGCTTTAGGACCCTTGAAAGAAAGTGACTGCAGCTTTCCTTCATTTCTTTTTTCTGCCTTTACGGTGACTTCTGGCAGGTATACAGGTGCCAGAAGATGGGGTCCCCAGCCAATAAGGATCAACACAAGCTATTTGACCTCCAGTCTGTCCTCCTCAGAGCAGTGAGTCTGCAGTCGGTGACTCTCTTTAAGCTGGGATGTCACCCAAGGAAACTCCTCAAGGTTGAGTGCCCTCCCTTTTATCAGGTGAGTGAATGCACACTTTGGGTCAATTTGCCTTGTAATTCTTAAAGAAGCATGTAGTAATTATTCCTAAGGGATATTTCAAATCTGTGGATTGTTAAAGTTATTGGAGTATTAAAGCAATTTTGGCTAAAGTAGAGATAAACTTAAATTTGTTGTCAGTGTTTTACAAATAAATCTCTTTTGAGTTTATTAACTTGTCTAAATTCCCATGAGTTTCCACAATAGGTCAGACAAGATATTCTTTTGCAGATGAGGAGAATGTGGTTTGGCAGGGCAGACAGCTGGAATGAGGATTGTTTTGGGGTTATATGAAATCCATTGAAAACTGAAAATCTGACTAATAAAAGTCTGATTTTAGGCATTCATGCTCTGCCTGCATCCAGCAAATTTAACAGTGTCAAAGAGCACTCCTGGGCCTGGAAGCTGATCATCCATAATGCTGAGTCGTTGGAGTGGTCCCAGAATAGCTTTCACACCATCATTTTGCTCTGTTCTGTATATTCGTCAAACATGTATCATTTGCCCATCGATGGTCCATGTGACAGCTCCCCATCAAATGTCAGTTATTTAACAAAGCAGGGTTTCTTGGCTTCTAGAAAACAGAATTTGAATTTGATTTCCTTCTTATTAGGTGCTTTCAGTATGGGATCATAGTCACCCTTTCATGTATGAGACACCGTGACACTGAAACAAAAAGAGTGGCAGCAGCTCTCGTGCTGCAAGGTTGTGTGCAGCAGCGATAGGAATACACTGCTTCATGTCAGTCACAGTATCAGAAATCCTTGAACACAATTGCTTAGCAGATGATAGACTCAAATTTGAAAATATTTCTTAACTGTATCTCTGTTTTGTACCCCTTCTGGGGTGCCTTAAATAAAGATCTCTGATTTTTCTGAAGGGGGAAGGGGCAGGTTGATCAACTTTTCTGAAAATTGGTCTTTTCCAAGGTATCTCAGGTTAGGAAAAGAATGAAACAAGTGAAATAAGAAAATTTTTAAAAAGCCTTGAAATTTTCTTAAGTGGTTAGAAAAAATAAACACATAGGTGTAACAGGACAATCATGACAGTGGGTGTTTCTGATGGTTTGTGACTATAAGGATAAAAAACTGTGTGTGCTAAGGACACTACGGAGAAGGAAAAAATATGTAATGAAACCCACAGGACAGTATGAAATCAGGATATAAGAGCAGCAATAATATTACAGACTGCTGTCTTAAAACATTCTTTAATCCAGTTACTATTTAAAAGAATCTTCAAAGACTTTTTCTTTATAAATGGCATTTCCAAATTTCTTTCTAAATCATCCAGCTGCATTTTTGGATGTTGTTCTGAGGTAGGAACAAGTAGAGCACACATCAGCTTTACCTTAATCCTGAACCTTACACTTCACAGTGAAGAGCAAGCCTTTCTGATGTTCAGCATCATATATTTAATTTCTAAGAACTTTAAATCTCCTGGAAATGACAAAAGTAACCGACACATCTATAAAACAGGACATCAATCAGATTCTCTCTGCTTTTGAATCACAGTATTAAAGGGAATATTTTCAAATAAGGAACTGTCTCTTTTATTTATAGATATTCATCTGGAAATAAGGGAACAGTAAAATGTTTCCTCCATATCTTTTTCACTGTATGAAAACTGTGTTACAAATCAATTGATTTACCATCACAATTGATTAGATGACTCTCCTGCTATCTCTATTGTGACAGTAGACAGCCGGTCATATAGATCTTTCATTAGAGGAGTCACCGAAAAGCAAAGGTTCATTGCATGCCTAAATGGCTTGTGGCTGACTCATTAGGCCATTAACTAACCATTAATATTGTTTAACCTCAAACTTACAGACAAAATAAATTACAGTCACGTTATCAAAAAAAAATAACCTTAACCTCCTTAACAAGTATATAATTATGTGAATTTATTACCATCTGATCCCATTGAACCGAGGGGTTCATTTTCAGAGCTAGAAAGGGGGAGATGAGAATACATCACCTTCAAGATAAGTGCTACTAGGAGGCAGGTGCCTCGGTTACTAATACGCTCTGTAAGGCATGAACCCACAGGGTCTGGACTTCTCTGGGAAATGCCCAAACAAAATTATCTTACACATAAAATGTTTTCCCCTTATACAATACCCAAGCAGTTCTTATTTGTTTTTAAATGTTTCTGCATTTCAGAAATTAATTGCACGTATAAAATGGCCTTCTCCATCTCACTATGGTACCAAGGCTTCACACAGAAAAACAGAATATAATAACAATAAGCTATAATTGAATGAGAAGGCACTGGAAATTTTCTGTTATCATAATCTTTCAAGACTCTCAAATTCTGTATGTGTGATGCAGTGATCTGCTGAAATTGTATTGAAGAAAGAGTATAAAAAAGCCATGGCATATGTTCTGAGAAATAAAAGAAACTTATGTCAGTGTGCTTCCCTTGGAACGATGCCAGGTGAATCCTGGTTATTATCAATAATATAAACAAAATATGTTACAAGCTTTATACAGAGCTTAAAATAAACAAAAAACCCTACATTATCACATTGCTGCTATTCCAGCAGGTCATCCATAACGAATGCACCAGTTCTCACACATAATTTTTTAGAAGATAACTTGCCTGAAAGTGAAGCAGTCAGTAGACTCATTTGCAGGCACATTTCTCTCCTGGAAAAACAACCATAATACAATACCAATTGTTTCTTTTGGGTGTAAAAAAAAGTGAATGCTGAGAGAGGAAAAAGACAACAATTGCACATAAATTCAGTGGCAGATGTGCAAGAAAGAGTGAGAATGGAATAGTACTGGTAATTAGAGCTGACTGTTCTTACAGAAGAGCAATCAGAAAATTACAAATACTGTAATACAGGGGATACTTGAGTAAATGAAAATTGTTGTTAATAATCAAAATGGCAAGGGAAAAACCCCATTTATTCTGCATGTTTATGGGACCAAAATATTGCCATAGAATCCCTCCCCCCCCCAGCCACACCAAATATGAGTATAATTTTGTATTTCTGTATAAAAAAGGCTCTAACATTTAATGTACTATACTAGGTCAGCTGGAGGGTGAAGTATTTGTCTCAAACATAGATTAAGGAATGATTATGACTGAACATTCATTATACAACTCATCCATTTAATAAAAATTCCAGTACCTTATTAAAAAAATCCGTTTACTGGACCTTAAAAATCCAGTTAAGATTACTGCTTGGTGGAGATTAGTAACATTTCTGCTCACTATCCTTCCTGTAGGGTGGTCTGGGAAACCAGAGGTTTTGCATTTTGCAGCAGGGCGCATGTTATAAAAAGGGATCTAATGCCCAGGGGCAGACCTTTCAAATTCATTTTAATTATTTTCAGTGCACTGTCAGAACTTTGATACACGTTCATGGAATCATGCAAATACCTCTTTGTAGAATATATGCCCTATACCCCAAGGCACTTAGGGAATTGAAATACACTTTGGTGAAGTTAGGTGTCATAATACAGGGAGGTAATAAGAACATACCACCATACTACACAATTAGAAATCTCCTTCTAAATCTGCAAGTTGGCATGGCTATGTTTCATATTTATGAAGGAGAATATGCTCTGATTTTTCACCAACAAAGTTATTTTCATATTTCATATGAAAAATATGATGCAGCTTAGAACTGGTAAACCAAATTAATTTAGTTTCATATTTACTCATTGACCTCTAGAGCATTTCCATTCAGTGTTATAGGATGTCTGCGTAAGATTTATTATTTTCCATGACCATATACTGAGATAAGAACATATTAATCCAGTGAACTAGATATAGAAAAAAATGCTAATTACTTGGACTGAATCTGTGACTTCTGCTTCTAAATGCCGTAGTTTCTTTGCTATGGTGAATATGATAGAACAGCAAAACAGAAAGATATTTAAATTTGTGCATAAATTTAATAGAGCGAGTAGATCCAGTCAACTCAGCAGTGACAGATTTAGTTGTCTACTTGACATGTAGAAGATCTAGTAACAAAAGATTATCTGGAAGGATTTGAATGGAGTCTACTGGGATTTCAATAGGTAGATATAAAGTGAGGTTTTAGACAGATACCTTTGCTGTTGAAGACCAGTGTCTATGTATCTCCTCTGAACTAAGCTTTCTCTTACAGTTGGTGTGCATAAACAGAGGCTGAAACGCTATCAGGTGTCTGAGGCAGCCACACAGGCTGACTGAAACGACACAGGTACTAGAGGGGTCTTGCACCAGAAGCAGCTTGAGGCCAAGTGGATGCTACATAGAAATGAAAATTATGGTGCTAAAATGCTACCCCAATAGTCAAGTATCACCAGGCTGACAAATCATATTCAACTATAGTATAGGCATAAGGTTTTGAAGTGTTTTGACTGATTTAAAGTTAAGGTCATTTTTTGGAATGCCAACACGTGAGCTAAATGCCTGTCTCTCACCATAGTCAGCTGGGATCTAGTCAGTACAGTCAAATGAGTCTTTATTCTTCCAGCTGACCCATCACAAATGGTTCAGTTCAGTTAAGAACTATGCGTTTAATATCAGTGAGATAGCCTAAAATATCCCAGCAGGAGCCAGTGCTGTCTTGGACACCCCAGAGCATCCCAGATGTCACAAGACACCTATGGTTAAGAATATCATCTCACCACAGCACTTCATTGACTGTCGTGGGAGCTTAGATGCTGAACTCATACATAAGTGAGGAGATAGAGACATTTAAATGTGGGTGTCTGAATCTGGAGCAGAATCCCACCCTGTCTGACTTAAAATGAGAATCTTGTTATAAATTTTTAGGTGAGTTGAATTGCCCGTGCCAGGTGCCTGACTCTATGTATGGGCAGGGCAAGAACCTTAGTTACCCAACATACACTGGACTCCAAACTATTAAGTACCTGAAACGAGGCCAGCTGAATGCAGGTTCAAATCTTTACATCCAAAGAAAACATTGTTTAGAGTAAGCTATGTTCTCAAAATGATTGAGAAATCACTTGAAATCAGTTACATATAACAAGATGGAATTTAAATGAGGTACAACTTAGTTACTAACTGATTTCCCTTTCATTCTTTGCTCTCTTTGGAAAATGTCAGTGATATGCTTGAGGAGCTTGTGGGATCTCCTGCTGTTTGCAACCTTAGTGACAGAGGAGGGGACAGTTTCCCTCCTTCTGAGGGTGTCTCTTGCACCTCTTTGGATGTTGCTAAATCATCCCAAGTACAGATGTGGATTATCACTGGGTCCCTAAATTATTTCTAAATAGCAAATATTTCTCTTTTCAATTTCACTGTTATGCGTTTCCCAAACAATTTCTAGGGTGAGAAAACATTCACATTTTCATGTCTCCTATCCCTTTTCTAAAGCATATCAGATGAATACAGCGCTGTGCCACAAAGCATCTCAGTGCCTTTAGCATCGCTCATGGAGGCACCTGCCTGCATTATGCAGAACGGGTCCAACCTTTGTGAACAGCAAAGTACCATCCCACCATTCCCAGTATGTTTCTTCTCGGTTCTTTATAGTCTTTTTCTCTTTTGAGTCTGGCAAAACATATTTAACTGTACACTGATAAAATGCTCCCTCTCTGCTTCATCCTGTGTGCTAACAAGAGCACAAAAGAGCAAGTTGGGGGAACATGATAGCACCACTTCAAAACTTTGAATAAAGACATGTATACAAGGAAGTATGTAAATGCATATAAGAAAGTTCATATGACTACTCAGATTACCCTTAAATTGAGATTGCCTGCATAAGAAATTTCCCTGAAAATGTGAAAATGTATTGGAATTTTTTTGAGAAACAAGTTTCCATATTTTTCAACAGTCTACTTTTTTGCAGAATTATTATTTTCCTTTTCCAAACAGCAATGCCTTCAGGCATTTTATCTTACACTGAGTTGTGCATTTATCATGCCAAATAAGGCAAAGATTAGTCCAGAGGCATTTAGTTAATGGATCTTCAAATCAAATACATATGTCAAAAACAGAATCCAAAGGAAACTAGAAATTAATATCTATTTCATCTGATCTCTCATGAAAGGTGATACTCTCTGAGAAATTATAATTAAATAAGGCTCATCTAGACTTTGACACACAACTTTCTGAATTTTAAAATAAATCCTTGAAGTAAAACATTGATAGGTTTGTCCAACTGGTAATAGTTTTCAAAGAAACTGTCACACAAAATTTAACTTCACTTTTATTTCTTATAATCAACTCCCAGTAACTTTGACTCAATGTTATTTAGATAATAATTTAAGCATGGACTGTCAACAACCATGCACACATATCCCATAACTCCAGAGCTCACCATGTTCTTTGAAAAACTTCACCCGACTTATTTCTGAAGGAAAAACACAATGCTAATATTCAAATGCCAGCTTTTATGCCTAGGTTCTGACTTGAATAGGTGTGTGGAATTGAACTGATAATTGAATATTCGAAGATTAGTACAATGTTATTTTGATCCTTTGTTTCCCTGAGCAAGGTGGCTGCAGTTGGAAATGAAGTAACTTGACTGTAGTCTCCAAATGTACTTGTAAAACTATGCCTTGGCTGAAGACTCAGCGTAGCTGGAAGCTTAAAATATGTAAGAATCTGTTTAGCCTTGAAGATCAATAATGGCTACATGTCTGTGGAGGTTCAGGAAAATAATTTACGTGTTATGTTTTATATTTTGAAAATAAACATCCAAAATAGAAATGGATTATCTATCAAATTCTCACTGATGTGTTTGTTTGTTACTTGCTCTACCATACTCTCAAGAAATGCTTCTGCTTGTACTGCAGGCTAACAAAAACATTAATGGCTTTGCTTATGAGTCAGTACTGTAGCCATGCAGTTTTTCCACGTACGCAAGAAGAGGAGTGGAAATTATAAAAATGAAAAATAAAAGGCAAATATACAAGAAGTTTTGTAATTGCTGCTTTTAAAAAAATAAAATGTGATAGTTTAGTTGAACAAGAAATACTAGGATTAAACGAAGTTGTATGTAAAAAACAGCCTACATTTACTTATTCATTCACAGAATGGGAAAAAGCATTTTTTTGAGAATTCTTCTTTGGCTCCAAAAGAAGATCATGTTTATCACATTGATTTCATATTGTCTCTTCTTGTCTTCAGTATTTTGTAGAACCTACTTCTCTATTAGCAGCCCATCGCTTTATTGCCTCCTGCTTGCTTTAGTACTCCACAAACACTAATCTCAAGGTATACAATTATTCACTTCATTCACCACATCTGTCCTTCCTGTGCACAGAACTATGCCACCTCTTTGTCAAGTGTCTGCTTCAATCTCTAGTTCTCCTCTCAAGGCAATGAGTAACAAAGCATGTGCTGTGTATTATGAACTACAGGGACTGCAACATAAGATGCAATGTGGGCAGAAGAGTTTTCTGATGTACCTCTGTCCACAAAAATGTCTAGTAAGACATTATTATGAATGAAAACTAAAGAATACTCAGCTGTGACATGTTACTGAGCTATTGTGTTTCTTGTGACGTTACCCTAAACTTATTCCACCTTTCACTGAATTGATTCTCTGAAGAGTTTCTATTGCAGTACAAATTATTTGTGATGTTGGGGTATTTATATCTTCTTAAAATAAACTTGCAGTGTCTCTGTACTCACACTTTTTTATATGGGCATTTAGACATTTCAAAAGTGACACTGAAAAATTCATTCTTTTCTATTATTATTAAAGCCCTACATACTACAATGAGCTTTGTTTTAAATTGTAGGGGGTTTTTGTAGTGCCTTAAACACTAGGTACTTTCTTCCACCAGCTGTAAGTAAATTGCCTGCTTGATGTAACATCTGAAAGCCAAAAGTCAATAAGAAAAAACCCGAGACCTTTCATGAAGGCCCAGGAATTTGGAACGTTCGTAAGAAAGTACATTTAGACATGTACATATAAGAAATTGTTACATTGGGTATCTATCTCAACAGTCTGCAGCGAGTGTTTCACTTGCTGGGCTAAACTCTATCCAAAACAAGGGAATTAGTCCTGTTTTGAGGGCAGAGAGTTTGTTAGGAGAAGATGGACTTCTTTGAATAGAATTATAGGGTCCTTTCACTTCATATCTTAAATACAGCCCAAGTGGAAAGCCTGAATACAATCTACCAGGTACATTTGAAATTAATAATGTACAATATCGGTTAAAAATAACATTGGTGACTGATATTTCTGTCCTTCAGTGCTAAAACACAGACATTAATTTATTGGCAATGCATGAAACCGGTTCCATCCACACTTTGTAACACAAACTTTTCTTCAAGACACAGTGTTTCAATTTCAGCTATGCAGGTGTGTTGTTGCCTTGTCAGAAACAAAACTTTTGAGTTTTTGGACATCTTCTAGGTGGTCCTGTCTTTTTTATTGTGGTGATACAAAATACATAAAAGGGAGTGAATTTTTAATGTGTCTCTGTAGGAGGTTTGTAAATATACACCTGAATGATTTTAAAAAACATACATCTTCTCAAAGACAAAAAAAATATTCTAAAGATTCGCCTATGTTTGGACATTTTGGATGAAGATTCAAATATTCCAGTTATTTTGCTGTAAAAATAAACCAGTGTAAGACCATATTTTGTCAATCAAAACTATGAGCTTCTAACCAAATTTATCTCAACTTAGAGATATGGATTAACAGAGTATATAATCTTCTTCATATGATTCCAGTTTTAGAGACACAATCACTCAGGTACATTTACATTAACTTTTATTGCTAATTTTTGATTCTTAATCATGACTAACCATTTGCGTTCATAAACTTTATAAACATTCCTTCATAAATGAAACGCTAACTATTCTGGATTTTCAGCTCTGTGTAATGACTTATGATCCTAAATTTACCACCATGTATTATTACCATGTGCGATATACTGTATAAATTTCGTCTATCTTGACTTCTTGATTCATTATGTGTGGGCAATGTTTACATAGGATTTCAGTCAGTTTATGAGAAGACAGCTGGTAAATGTACCTGTTTCTAGTCCCCAAGACCCGATACAAAGATTATAGGCAACGGCTGTTTAGATAACTGAATCCAATACCAATGGTAAGTAAAAAGGGCATTTAAATCTTCTTCTCGTCAAAATTTGGACCCCTAGGACTGGGTTCAGTTGCCCACATCACACAAATAGGTGTCTAATGCCATTTCATGTACTGTAGCATACACCATCAGGTATAAAGGTAAAATAACCAAGTTAAAAGACTTGCATTGTATGGATTAATTTCACCTCAGAAGACAGTGACTTTAAGTCTCCGGTCCAATTAGCAAGCTATATGGTCCCACTAATCAAGAAAATGTAGATTGTACAAATGTTAACACATTTCTTAAACACTGAATATGTAAAAAATTATCTGTTCATATGAATCAAAATTATGAGTCTAGGTAGCACACTCACCTTGCAAAAATACAAATTGAAACACTTGATTCAGTTGCCTAAATGTGCACACCTAGTGCCATTTCTTTTCTCCTCTCTGCTTCACTCTGTTACATTTTTGTTTAGGCTGTTAAGAGAAGGTCCAGGGAGTGGATTCTTCTTACTTTGTTCTAGGATGGCTGTAACTCATGGTCATTCTGAGCCCTGCATAGAAGCATGCAACAAATTGCTGCTTCCATTTCTGAGGAAACCCTGCATCCTGCTGCTGCTTGTCCATTTTTTCCAGGCAAAACTGTTGTGCTGCATATGAACAATCTTCTATTTGCTGTTGCAAATCCTGAAATCCTGGAAGAGGAAATGTCTTAATTCCAATTCCACAGAATGAACTCAATCTCTGCTTTTAGAATAGTGCTTTATACGAGCAGCTACATGTTTCAGTGCAACTATATACTGAGAAAGTACAAGACAAAAGAGAATTTATTTTTTTCAGTACTCATAGTGGATGTGGGATTAATACAATAGTCTAAACAAGCTTTCTCAGTTGTATGAAGGGCAAAAGTGATTTGAACCAAATTTTCCATGCAATTTCTCTTTGTGTAGTTTGGAAGGATCCCTTGATGGAACTAGTGTCAAACCTAGCAGAATGCAGTTTTAATTTCAAAAAAACCCTGGCAATATTTGGCAGGAAAAAAAATAGTTTAACAATGACTCACTGAGAGATTTCATTTTCTTTCCTGTGCAGTTCACACAGGAATAAGCTGCTCCTTTCAATCTTGGTTGAAATGATACACTTCTAATCAGAAAGGCTACAGGTTCATAAAGAGGAGAAAGATACTCTATTATTATGCAAGACCCTTCCAGGTTAGTCCATATTCAGTTTGAAGTAATTCTCTCTGTATTAAATACAAAACAAATCCAAACCTTTTGAATTTAATTTATTGTGCCTTACACACAGTAACTTCTTCATACTTACTAAGCACTGCTTGGTGTCATAACAGCCATTACCGTGTATTGACACGATACATCTTGTCAAAGATTCACTTACGAACTCCATACTGTGTGCTGACATTATATAATTGAATCACTGCAAAAGAAGGTTTTATGATGTAGCACTTCAAATGAAAGACTCAATATTATGCTTTGACATAGTACACTGTAGCAGCTGTGAAGGAAAGAAACCATTAAGATGGATCATGTCAATGTGTAGCATGGAGCCATTAACACCGAGATTTTTGACATGATCTATATTAATAGCTCAGTATCTATAGTGAAATAACACATTTTATCATGTTAGAGATCCATATGTTAACAGCTCAAGGACCTCTACTGCCATGCATGCTGTCTTGCTCTGAATATGTAAACAGCTTATTGCACACATGTGAACTTGGTTTGCTTTCCCGTGTCAAGAAAGGAAGACAGGGACCTTGCAATCCTCCCTGCTGCGTTTTCCTTCTTCCCCAAATCACGTACTCCTTCCTGAGGGAGGATTCTGGGCAGAGCACTCCAAGAGTAATTCGCTCTCCCAAGAAGAATTGTAATTAGAGTTCCCACAATAGTTAAGCAGCTGGTGTTCTCTGACTGCTGCTTTGTCAACTGTTCATAATTGCTTCATTGTTCCCCTGTGCTCCCTTCCAGCTGGTGGCTTCTTCCACCTGTTGTCCCTCATGTTACACTTTCAATGTGAGCTCTTTTTGCACAAGCTATATATATACAAGGAATCCTGTGATAGCTCACAGGCAAACTCATAATATAAACTCCCTTTATGAATGATGAGGGTAATGATAACAATAATAATAACGCTGCAAGATGAAACTTGTTTGAATGGAATGCGTTATTTCAAGCAGCTTGTTGTAAGAGGAAGCTGAGTTCATGTTGCAGCCCAAAGGCAAATGCAAAGTTTGAAGAAAGTCCACTTTGCTCTTGGCTATGAATCTGGGAGACAATCATGAAGTGGGAGGCTACATTAAAGTGCTGGCTGAAAGAGATTTAGACTCGCAAGCAATGAAACAGTCTCTACTTGATTTCTTCTGTGATCTGCAGAACACGACTTTTTATACGCTTAGAGACATACATTGTAGAAAACTGAGTCCATCATCCATCCATTTATCTTCCCTTCTGAAATTAGGACATCATACTGAATTTTCGTTGGTCAAAATGGGGAAAACACAAAACACGAAAGATAGTTTTCAAAATAAAATGGGCAGATATGATGACAATATATCCACATGTGCTAGCTCTGTAACCAGCTGTAGTAAATAGCTGATTTCTAAGTGCCAGAACATGGGCTAAAATGGACATTTTTAAGATCAACAGAAATGATAAAAGTTTATCCATTTCAGTGACAACAAAGAAAGAACTGTTTCTTTGTCTGTTATGAATCAACGCTATAAAATTTAACAAAATTTTTGAAATGCTTTGCTTGTCTCTTTGTTCTGATGTTAAATGTTTGGTAGATGTAGTTTAATAGTAGTTTTAACAGAACAGCTGGAAAAGATTTTCCAGCTTTTCAAAGTATTTTTGTATAGGATTCTGCTTAATTATAACTAATAATTGGTAATTACTGCAGAGTCTTTACCTAAAAAGTAATGCTTAAAAATATTTTTCTAGTTAATATTTAAAATTAAAAGGCTGACATGACCTATATCATGATAATAAGGTATTATTAAGCAAAACAATATTACCTAAAAAAAAAAAAGAGGCCTCCACAAGTTCCTCCTTGTTCCTGGAAATTACTTTAGCATCATACTACTGTAGAGACCTGACTGTTCTAAGTAGGGATACTGATTAGTAGCACCTGCTACTACATGTTAAAAATATCTACCAAAAAACCACAAACAAAAAACCTCAGATGCTTTTGTGGTCAACAAACAACAGTTTCAGTATCTAATTTTTATATATCAATAATAACAAGAATGAATTTCACCTGTATTGTTTTGTTGGCTCAAAGGAAGTTGAATGATGAAACAAACTCCTCAGAGAGGTTTTCCAGTGACATCATCAGATCCTNCCAAGAGTAATTCGCTCTCCCAAGAAGAATTGTAATTAGAGTTCCCACAATAGTTAAGCAGCTGGTGTTCTCTGACTGCTGCTTTGTCAACTGTTCATAATTGCTTCATTGTTCCCCTGTGCTCCCTTCCAGCTGGTGGCTTCTTCCACCTGTTGTCCCTCATGTTACACTTTCAATGTGAGCTCTTTTTGCACAAGCTATATATATACAAGGAATCCTGTGATAGCTCACAGGCAAACTCATAATATAAACTCCCTTTATGAATGATGAGGGTAATGATAACAATAATAATAACGCTGCAAGATGAAACTTGTTTGAATGGAATGCGTTATTTCAAGCAGCTTGTTGTAAGAGGAAGCTGAGTTCATGTTGCAGCCCAAAGGCAAATGCAAAGTTTGAAGAAAGTCCACTTTGCTCTTGGCTATGAATCTGGGAGACAATCATGAAGTGGGAGGCTACATTAAAGTGCTGGCTGAAAGAGATTTAGACTCGCAAGCAATGAAACAGTCTCTACTTGATTTCTTCTGTGATCTGCAGAACACGACTTTTTATACGCTTAGAGACATACATTGTAGAAAACTGAGTCCATCATCCATCCATTTATCTTCCCTTCTGAAATTAGGACATCATACTGAATTTTCGTTGGTCAAAATGGGGAAAACACAAAACACGAAAGATAGTTTTCAAAATAAAATGGGCAGATATGATGACAATATATCCACATGTGCTAGCTCTGTAACCAGCTGTAGTAAATAGCTGATTTCTAAGTGCCAGAACATGGGCTAAAATGGACATTTTTAAGATCAACAGAAATGATAAAAGTTTATCCATTTCAGTGACAACAAAGAAAGAACTGTTTCTTTGTCTGTTATGAATCAACGCTATAAAATTTAACAAAATTTTTGAAATGCTTTGCTTGTCTCTTTGTTCTGATGTTAAATGTTTGGTAGATGTAGTTTAATAGTAGTTTTAACAGAACAGCTGGAAAAGATTTTCCAGCTTTTCAAAGTATTTTTGTATAGGATTCTGCTTAATTATAACTAATAATTGGTAATTACTGCAGAGTCTTTACCTAAAAAGTAATGCTTAAAAATATTTTTCTAGTTAATATTTAAAATTAAAATGCTGACATGACCTATATCATAATACTAAGGTATTATTAAGCAAAACAATATTACCTAAAAAAAAAAAAGAGGCCTCCACAAGTTCCTCCTTGTTCCTGGAAATTACTTTAGCATCATACTACTGTAGAGACCTGACTGTTCTAAGTAGGGATACTGATTAGTAGCACCTGCTACTACATGTTAAAAATATCTACCAAAAAAACACAAACAAAAAACCTCAGATGCTTTTGTGGTCAACAAACAACAGTTTCAGTATCTAATTTTTATATATCAATAATAACAAGAATGAATTTCACCTGTATTGTTTTGTTGGCTCAAAGGAAGTTGAATGATGAAACAAACTCCTCAGAGAGGTTTTCCAGTGACATCATCAGATCCTAAAAAGCCAGCAGTGGTCTATGGACTCAGGATGGAACAGATGAGCATTGTTAATAATGCCAAACTGATTTTAATTTAATAGCAGAATGATTTTTGTTTGAGTTACTTTCACAATGTGCTTTATCGATCAGAAAATTTCAGTCATTGAAAACACCCAGTTTCAGAAGAAATATCTCAAGGTTTTCTGCTGGACTTATTCATCCCTCTCTACCTAATGAGCAGGCCTGATGTTGTTCATCAGTAGCCAAAAGATTTGCTTAAAATTTGGAATCCTCTACTCTAGAAAAGGCAAAACGAAGTTTTGGAGCTGTTTTCTACAATTCTCACAATTGCAACGCTGGTTGCTTTGTAGAGAGCATCTGTCTCACTCTTTTTTTTTTTTTTCCCAGAATACTCTATTTTTCATTTCAGGAGAAGGGAAAACAAGTGATGAAGCATGGCAAATTCTTGTTTGGCAGCCAGTCTTATTTAACAGCCTATCAAGCCCATTTGCTGTTCACCTCCAGTGCTGTCCATAGAGGAATCCCAGAACTAATACGGTGGTTTTCTCTAGGTAAAGCTGTTAATTATCCTTTCTAAGCTCATGTTATGCTTTACCACCGGTGGGGAAAAAAACCTTACTGAAAAAGATGTTTCTTTGGCCTGATGTTAATAAACTCTTTGTAGCTTTACTTCTGTTTAACTTGCAGGAGTCAATAGAACACCATGTGTTAAAAGATCATGTTGGTGCTTCCAAAATCTGGGGTGGGCACATCTTTATTTGAGTCACACTTAGTTTGATCATTTTAGCTTCAGGAGCTGTCTGTCAAAGGGTAGATTTCAGTTGTATCCCACTGTTGCCTTATTGTGTTTGAACTTTGCAAGACATTTTACTTGTGCCTAAACAGGACTAATTTAAATACAGGCAACATGTAAATTATAGCCTACTAAGGTGCTAAATTCTCATTTTTTAAAAAGTAGTGAATAAGCATTTATGACTACCTCAGCAAAGGAAATCAGACTGATTTCAGTATGGCTACACAGGTGGGCCCAGGAATGCCTCTGAATACCATATATTCATGCCAGAAGTCTCTCAGTTTCTGTGTCAAACCCGGGGTACAGAGAAGTCCTTTCTTGTACTTTCATTTCCATGGTCAGAAAAGCCCACAGATCTTCCGGATAGGGGCCAGAATGTCTTCAAGTTGCATCCTCAGGGAGTAGGGGTACTAAAACTTAGCACATTTAGGACACAGTAGTAGTGTAGGTCCAAGGAGCAAATCCAAGCACTGTATCCCTGATTATTCACAAATTGTCAGCTTCCTCCCTGTAGGCCTATCTCAAAGCCAAATCTGCTTGAAAGGGGACTATCCATCAGAGGAGATGCAAATTAGTTCGTGTTATTTGGCCTTGGTTTGCAGCTACATGTTTCTTTTCCTTAACAGCACAGACATAGCTGAAGAGATTTGACAGTAGTACCTAAATTGTTTTTCTTTCTTCTGTAACTTCCTCACACATTTTTACTACTCTCACACTTTTTCTTTGATTTTGTATTATTTTGTAGAAATTCTCCACAATCTTTTTGAGTTTCAGTAGGAAAAAATAGCACCAAGAAAATATTTTTCCTTATCTGCCCAAATCTAGTTCCAAGTGTACATTTTTAGGCTAGACTAATTGCTCCAATAGTACATTGCAGCATTAAATATTCAAACCACAGAGGTGCAAGTAAGAAAATTGAATTTTTGAAACAGGTTACAATGACAAAATGCCAACATCTCATTCACATGAGTATCAATTCCATTTGTAGTGACTGCAACAAAAACTCTGAAAGCAGAAGAGTTGCAATGAAAATTCTGATTTATGAGGCAATATGGACTTAAACAAATATCTTCAAAGGAACAGTGGTCGGAAGGCAATGCCTTACACAAATGTTAATTCAGGGAGCTCAGTGGAGTTATCCTGTTCACAGTGAGATCACAAAGCTAGCAACGAAAATATTTGACTGTTTCTCTGCTAATTTTTCAGTTAATTGCTTCTTGCTTCATGTTGTCTTGCAGATACCAATCATAATGAGGAAAGACACCTGGAAAAAATAGAAAGGTCCAAATGTTCAGAACTTGTTTTTTTAATTTTAAAAAATTGTATTCAACTTGAGAGAGTTTACAGTTCTTACAGGTAGTTCCTCAGAGGTTCATTTGGATCCATGAATACTCAGGGCTGATGAAAATTTGAGTATGGAATTGCAAAACCAAGAACTAAAGAACACGCTATTTGTGGGCAGCTCTAAATAGTAAGGTTTACTTTTTAGACATTGTAACTAAAGGACTTTTATTATTTCCTTCTAGATCTGTTTTCTCAGCCTGGCAAATTGAAAAAAACCCTTTTTATTGCCAAAACTGACACTGCTCAGGCAGAAAATGATGCATCTTTGCCTCTACCCAGTGATCATCAGGGAGCCTAGGCTGATAAAATCAGCTAGCTCTCCAAGTTCATGAAGTTTCATTTGATGAAATATGGGCCCATAGGTCCATCCTGGCACATGATGCTAGAATACAGACTGACTGGGATGCACAGAACATGTCTTTTCCTTCCTGAAACACATGGCTTCCAAGTCAAGGCTAGGCAGAGAGCCCTGCATGGTGGCAAGGTGGTGGGGCTGCGCTCTGCCATTGCAAAGGGAATGCGAGGGGGACAAGCAGAAAAAGGGATCTGTATTCCCTCCTAGGACCGCAGAAAAAAGGGAATGTGCTTTTGATTGGACCTATGAAGAGATGCAAAATAATCACAGTATGACTTCTTGAGCAGAATGGGGTGAACTACTTCCAACGAATAATTTATTTGATGAGTTAAGTCCCTTTTAATAATCAATAATCCCACACTTGGAGCTTGGTTACTCTTTGTGATGTTGTTTGACTACACAATCATATTTCATCGTACAGGTTGGACAAATTACCGTGCTTTAACTGTGCTTGTAACTCATCACTGTTTGCCTTTTGTGGTGTGTGTTTTGAGCATCAAATTTTCATGGTATTGTTTTTACTTTTTTATGAGATGCTGAAAACTTTTTTCAGGAGGTGAAAGAGAATTGCTGATCGTCTGGTGAACACTTCCAATAAAGCTCTCATGTGAACACGCTCGCAGGAGAACTTCATCTGCCTTTCACTTTCTTTCAACTTCTCAGTAAAACACAATACTGCTTATGTTTCCTCATAGGAAACACAATGAAAAAGCTGTGAATACTATTAGAGAAAAATTGTCAGTTTAATCTGTTCTTTTCCCCACATTTGTCTAGGTTGTCTTCATGCTGTCATGTGGTATTTTCATTTGGATACTTTTTTGCCTGATTATAGTATTTCTTCCTAACACAGTATCCTGCTTCATATATTTTGACTGATGCTATTCTGTGGTTCTCTGCAAACTGCTTTCTTTTGTCTTGAAATAAAAATGTTAGATCTGCAAGAATAGCTGCCTCCTGTTCTCCCAGGCTTATCTAAGTACAATAATTCTATGCAAAATCATTTATATTTGGGTTTATAGCTATTTTCGTATGTAAAGATAGAAGAATTATTGCTTTTATTAGTAACAGTTTCTTTCTGAGCTCTCAATCCTTTATTGTCTTAATTAATAGCCTTTAAATACACTCCACTGTGACACAACGTGAAGGCAGCATCCAGATTATACATTTTTCTATCCAAAGCATGAACCTTCTATTTTCTTTTTAAGAACACTGTTATTTGAGCCAAGGTGAATCACCAGCTTTTATCTGCATCTCTTGGCTGCTGCTTAAGAGGATTAGTGGTACTGGCTAGCTTTGCGAGGACAGCTAAGAGTAGACAGATCAATTGCAACTCATAGTCAGAAATCAATGAAATGTATCTCAGTAAATCTGACTGATCCATGGGTCTGACTGAGTGCATTATCCTGGCCTTCCTCTGTTACAAGATTATACCCAGAAATAATCGTAAGTGAGATTCTTTCTGCTCTTTTAAAACAGTCTTCATACTCCTGTTGCCATCCTACGGTAAAGAAATTTCAGAGACAGAGCAAGAGCCATACAATTATGTAAATAAATGGGACTTCAACCTTTGGGTCCTCTGCTGGGGGAGGAGGGCAAAGGATCATTTTAGCCCTGTCTGCAAAGAAGAGGTCAAAGAAAAGTTGCGAATTTAGGAGTGATGTCATCTTAACGAGAAGCGAAAAAGCACATGCAAGAGACAGGGAAAAACCTCTAGACATTGTAAGTCAGTGAAATCTTCACTAAATTTAACACAATTACTCCAATTTGCTGCCGCTTAGGATCTCCCCATAGTGTTGCCGAGGGGCTGTTTGTAAAACCCTGCACACCTTATGAGACTTCAGCTTTGTTGCTGATCACCGTAGGCCCTGAATATTCTTCATCAAGTGGAGTGGAGGAAGAAAAGTACTCCTATGAACATAATATGGTGTGTAATTTTGATGGCGGGGCTGCACTCAATTGGGTATTTCCCTCAGTTGGAGAGGTGCAGGGTAAAGCTCACCCCTGCTGCGCAGTGCAGGCTGACCTGCTCCCAGAGGGCAGTGCCTCCAGTGAGAGACGCACATCCGAAGAGTCCTTCTGGTTTGACACACTGCGAAGGCGCGAGCGGCTGCTTTGCTCTGGGCGTGTAACAGTGCAGCAGCTGCAGCAGCGCAGCCCGAGTGAGCGGGCTGGCAAGCCTACTGAGTCAGACACCAGAATGTGGTGGGCAAAGGTGAGCAAAACCCAGGAAGAAAATAAAAAGGAAGTGCTTGGTCGTAAAATGATGTGGGATATCACCTTGGTGAAAGCTGTAAGGCATGTCAAATTACTGGGCTGTGGAGTTAGTGTCAGATGGTAAAAACATTTTGTGAGGGGGTAGTTCAAAACTCTCAAACTTCTATGTTTTTTTAACAAGAAAAGCTACTTCTGCAAGATAGTCACACCTGTCTAAAGGGAAAATTTTATCTTTATTTTTGGGGGGTTGAGAATCCCCAAACGCCACTGCAGTCAACAACAACAGACAAGACAGCAGGAATGTGGCCATGTTACATGCTGTTCTGCTTAGTAACTTAATATATATACACGGGACTAACTGTTCACAGGATGTCTGTGTTCATAAATAAGGGCAAAGAACAATTTTTTTCACCAGTATTTGTTAAAGCTCCCCCACCCCCAATATTGCCAGCACTGCTTAACAAACACATTAATCTAATGAATGTAAATTACTGCTGGAATGAAATATTCTTAAATTTTTTTTTTTAATATTTTGTTATATAATATACAGAGATCCATAAAAATAGCTATTAGCTTTGGAATGAGAATACAATGTGGAGTTTATTAAACGAAGAAACACAACAATGTTACTTTTGTGTGCCGTATATTCATTTCCATGGTAAAAGATTAGCACACTGTAATAAGAAGCTCTCAATATGGAATCAGAGACTGCCAGCATGGGTGCAATAAACTTTTCAGAATGGTTCGTAAGATTATACTAATTAGGGATAATCTAATTTGAACAATTTTTATCTTCTCAGAAAGTAATATGATGTCACTCTATGTGAACAGTCACTACCCAGGCTCCAGGGATATACTAAAAAAAACACACATGTTATCTGTAATATTAAAAATTATGGTTGATCCATGAGACAGTCTTAGATCTACCCTACTCCCCTCAAAAGATCCACCATATAGACTGTTAAGCCCCCATAATTATCTCCCCTACTTGTGACAAGCATGGACTAATCAGTCTCTGAGGGAGTTTTCCTGCAGATCATTGCGAATCGTGTGTATGCTTCACATTGCTTATCAAGCTATTTTGTACTCAGTATCACATAAGAGCTGACAAAAGTTCATTATCTTCATCTGGACTAGAATGACTCCAAATTAAGGAAAAAGGTATAAGCTTTTTTGAAACAAAAAATATATCTAGCTTGCATTGCAACAAAGAAGATCTCAGCTAGGAAAAAAACAAGCGGGGTTCTAGCTGACTTTAATCCCATATTAAAAGATTAGAAAAAACATCTGAAGAAATCAGAGATAGTCTAATTGAGGTTCTCGCCTTTAATCCTGTAAGTAGATTCCCCCTTGGATACCAAGATCTGTCAGTTCATAGTCTTGGGAATTCTCTAAGGAAAAATAAACCATGAGAAATGGACATATAACATGTTCTTGCACATTTAAAAAGAGAGAGAAAGAAAGAAAGAAAGATCTCAGACATGGCAATATCAAAACATATTATTTCTTAAGGAAGATAAAAAAATGAGGTACAATATAAAAGATTAGAAGAACCACAGTTATTCTGGAAGTTCTTTGATAACATCTACAAATGTAACCCAAAAGCAAATCAGCTAGCTTGATTTGGCTTTCCTCATTCAGATCAAATTGCTATTTGTAAGAGTATCTTTGCTTTTTTTGCTAGTAATTGTATTTCCAGTACAAGTGTATTTAAAAAAGAACCTTAGAATTAGTCCTTTAGAATTGTGTTTAAAATAACTATGGAATAACAAGTGCACAGAGGAAAAGCAGACAGTAAGTATGTATTTTTCATTTCTATTTGTCTGACAAATGAGGGCAAAAGAATTTGCAAAAAGAGTGATTCATACAAATTCACTGAAACTCAAAGTCCAAATTTCTCTTATTAAAAAGTGCTAAAAGAAGAGACACTTCATAACAGTGAAAAACAAACCCAACGAAATTAAGATGAGATTCTGTCAGTCAGTAAAGCAGCACCAGTTTGAAAGCCAGTGACCAATATGGCAATCTATCCATTTGATTGTAAAGATGCTACTTACAGACTAGAATTAGAATTCAAACACTTGCACATCATGTTCATGCTTAACTCTTTGTTGTTTTCAAAACTACTCTCGGTTGCAATGTTTTTTTCCATATTTGATGATCCTTTACCTTAGCAGCAGGCTTAAACATGTTTTTCTAATGGTTATTATGCAGTGGACACATGAAGATGCATTGTGTTGATAAACAATTCTTTAATATTTTAGTAAAGAGAAAATTAAAAAATTCTTTGTAACAGGTCAGATTTAATGGCAATGTGCTAACTTTACCTAAGCTGAAAGACCAAGATTTTAGAATTATACTTTCAGTCTGTATGTTTATGTGAAAGCAAAGAGAAGACAAGTAAAATAAAACATGAAAAAAAATCATTATATTAAAGAAACTAATCAGAAGGTATTTCAGTATGAAAAATCAAGGTAGCATTGCAAGCAGATATAATAAACATAAAAGAGTTTAAGAACTGTTACTTTTACTGCCTGGAAAATTACTGTGATTCATGTCTCTAAATTATGTAAAGATATATAGATAATGAAAATATGAACTGCATAAACATAAATGTGTTTGTCTTCCATTCAACGTATTCTATATTAATATATAGCAGGGTTAAATCACAGCCTGTTCAGAAAGTTTTGTTTTATTTCCCCTATAAATAGATTCAAGACATGAGAATGTCATTCTGAAAATTTTAATACACAATTTAATACTTTATTAACAATGTTTAAGAAAAAGATTCATATGTTTCAGTAATCTTGTTATAAGGCACTACACAATGTGGTCGGAATCACTGTAAGGCAGCAAGTTCCTACGGCTTGGCATAAAGACTGTGAACAAATTAAAGCGGTCTAATGCTCTTAGTATTTCAGAATTCATGACAGCAGTGGGGGAAAAAAAAAAACCTCTAAAAGTGGCTGATACAACATGGCTGGCACTGGCAGACTTTGCTTTTTTAACAAAGAGCTTTGTCTGTGTGAGATGTATGAGAAGAGCCATTGCAGAGCAGGAGAACAACAGAGCCCAAACCCCAGGTCTCCGAGAACCTTAGGGGTAGGCTGCGTACCTTAAACCAACATTGAATTGAAAAGAATGGAAGGTACCGAACATGTATTGAATTCAACAGTAGTTGAGTTTCTCGGCACTTTTACAGATCAAGACCCCAATTTTTATTTTGTCTTTCATAACAAACAATGCCCCAAAGCAAGTACATACAGCAGGAGATTTGCATAAAGTTAATTTTTTGCACATAAAAACGACTCCTTAGTGCTAATGAGTCTCAGACACACACTGACCCAGTTATACTGTTTTGCACTGTGGACCTCGTGGTAGTTATCAACAGTACAAACTGATGGGGTGTGAGACTTTTTTCATCTCAGGGTAGTGATAAGTTTTATGGGAACTGAGCCCATGCATTGATTCTGCAAGGGGAGGGGGAAGGAACACTGTGCCTTGGTGACTGAAGTAGGTAATACGCATTTTACTGTGATTTCTTCTTGCAAGTTGTGTAAAAGGCAGCCAGATCTTCCTTGTTTTATTGCACAAATCAAATAAAGAATAAATGCAGTGCACATTTTATTTGAAGCAGAGAGGGATTTCATTTGTTAGCATGTGATCAAAGAGTTGTGCAACAGTTTTGCGTGATATACCGTGCTAAAGTAGCAGGCATATTTAACCTTATTACAGCATGCATATTCAGAAATACTCTTGTGTCAGCACTAGTACATTTTTGGAGATGTTTCTTACAGTAATGTACAAAAAGCCAACACATTCAGAATGACTCCATATTTCCTTTGGAAAATTTGTTAGCCTATTAGAACTGCTTGCTTCAATATGGTCTATTATCTGAAATCCTCCCTGCAATGATACTTAAGACCAGTGACTTCAAATTAATATAAGATAGTTAGGATGAAAACCCTCTGTGCACAGTATAATTCTAGTAAATGACAAAATAATTAAATAACGCATGCAACAGACTCCAAAGGCAAATGTTTATGGTAATGTAACACACGATAATATTGGATACTATGTGAAGAGGACAAAAGATCAGCTTCTGCTCTAAAATGCCTGCACTTATTGCTTCTATTGAAATGTCATCTATCAAGGCACATAATTTAATCTGTATGTGGTAGAAGTATGACTCCTAGGAAAGTGGCTAGCACTGTGACCATTCATGTCTGATGTCAGGGAAAAAAGATCTTCCAATCTGTTAAAATTATTACTCCGGTTTTGCCTTTGCCTAGGCACTGGTTTATTGATTAGGAGGCATTATAGCTTCTTTACTGAAGAACCATTACTGAAGGGTTGCCTTTGGCTTTTCAGATCATGAAGAGGTTTGTTTAATTGGAGCATGACTTTTGACAGTGGGACATGCTAGATTCAAGTACCACATCAGTGATGTTCAAGTCAAGAGATTTAAAAAATTACTCGTTTCCATAGCATGTGAAATTTTCCTTGGTAACCTTTAAGACTAATTCAGGTAAAAAGCAGAGACATGGTGACTTGAATGCATATCTGAGCTACTGCTTTTTGCAGGTTTTTTGGCACAGATTGCATTTTGTTACATGGCTCTGAATCACAAACTTTTAATGTACAGTAATAAGAACATGTGAAGAAAATAGGTAGCTGATCTTCCAACAACCTATATGTACATCACTAAAATTTATATTTGCACAGACATATATGTGCACAGTTATATGTACTTTTAAGTATATATATTTATATTTCTTTTTAAAATATTGGCTTGGTGCATCAGGGTAATTCTTGAATATAGTAAATTGTCCCACATGAAAAGTCTAATAAGTTCAAATTACTGATGTCTAAAGCTTTTCTCTTGAAATAATGCATTCATTTCTTTCAAATTAAAACGTTGTTAGAGAAGATTAATTGATTAACCTGGTTCATCCCCTTTGCCATCTTCCTTAGCCCCTTCATTATCCAGACTCGCACACCTTTACTCATTTCACTATGTATGTAGCTAGTTTTTAAAACATTCATGCGTGTTAAAAGAGGAAATTCAACCCAGACAGCTCACCTTTTCTCCATCAAGACCACCTACTTATTCTAAATTGCTTTCTGTGAGTGGAATCTAGCCTGCTCTTAACACTAACGAATTTTCAGCTGAGCCCTGTTTGATTTCACAGATAAAATTTAAGTCTAGCGAAAAAAAGGACACAAGAATGCTTAAAAAGCTGTCCCATTTATCTGCTGAGAAGTTCACAACACTCTTTTCTTATCTCACAAGTCTGAAAGCCAGGAAACAATTTTGCTCTCTAGTGATGTGATTTCTGGAGATCTGATATGCTCTTCCCATTTGGCTCAGATCCTTCTTGTTTTTCTGTGTCAAGTAGTAGATGGAAGCTTACAGTGTGAAAAAAAAATCAAGAAAACCTCAATAGATACCTTTGTTAAATATTTTATAAAGATGTCAGTGTTATGCATCTGCCTGTTTTCTTTCGTCTCCAAATTAATAAAATTAAGCGCAGATCTTTTAAAGAGATGCTTTCAAATGGAGGAAAAAATTAAATATGGTCTTTATCTAAATGATTTTCACATGTTTAAGAGATTTTTAAGTCATGCAATTTCTGAAGCTCTTAGCATTCAGGACAATGTTACTTCTTTTGAACAATTTACTCTCCATTGGTCATGAAGTGAACCATTGGTTTTGAGTTTGGGTTATCAAAACATGCCTGTACTGACAAACATTGCAAATGCAACATCATGACTCACTACCTGTTTGGTTTTAATTGATAGGTGAAAGGTATATTAAACTTAGATTTAATATTTATAAATGCTACAGTTTTTCAGTTTCTGCCTCAGAAGGAGGTCCCTCCACCCGGCTGTGGCCTCACTGACTGCAGCCACACATGAGATCTGACTCCTCTCACTGTAACTCATTCACCAGGGGAACCTGAACAATGAGCTTGTGCTCCTAAGAATGTTTTCTTCTGATGTGTTTCCATTGAAACTCCAGCTAATTCTCAGTGGGCTGGTATGTTTAGAGAAAAGCACCAGTGTCAGGGTTTAAGTTGAGCCTCAAAGTCAGGACACTCAAATCAGTGCAACCCCACAACCAAACCTCCTGCCTCTCAATGAGGCAGCAATGCACTAACACAGTTTTCCTGTGTTTAGCTCTTGGGTCAACTGACTTTCAGCTGGATAGGGATCTTATTGCAGTTCATAGGCACAGCTAAACAAAAATTAGTGTATATGGACTGAGAGCAATCCAGTAAGATCATCTTCACTGCGATGTTTTTGCAAGGCTAGGTAATTAAAAACAAGGAAAGTCCTCTATGAGAGGATGGACTGTTAGCAAGAATGCACAAAATAGGTTCCCAAACATTGTGTGAACCATCTGTTCCTAGTAGCTTGACCTGGCATAGCTCATAGTCTAGATTTTGCAGGCACAGAGGTAGCCCCAGAACGTGAGAGCTCAGCAGACAGGCAGCAGTAGAAACGCAGCTACTCTTTTTTCTCTGAAGAAAAATCAATATTATGTTTTTTCTTCTTCTTTGCCTTTACCACCTTGGTTCAGAGTTAGGAGCACTAATTCACACACTTCAAAATGTTCTGAAGTTTTCTTCACGTACTTTACCAAAGATGAACTTTTACCTAGTGCTGTGTGAAATCATTCCTTATTCCACTGAAATGTGAAAGTGCACCCAGAAAAGGTTTAGAGAAAAAGTAAGTGGAAAAGTAAGGCTTGTTTAAACAGAAGGAGGGGTTTGAGTTTTGTCAATACCTGATTTGACTTTTGTGCAACTAGTGTGGCCTTTCTATATTTGTATGTCATTGAAGCATCTGCACTGTGCATGTGCCTCTGAACACATGCATGTGCAGTGTCCAATGCATTGTTTGGAACATTGTCCAAGACGTGTCTTTGCTGCAGATTGCAATATTGATATAGTTTTAATGGAAACAAAAATTAAAAAAAAAAAGAATTGTAATTTTCGTGCTAGTTCTGTTGCCGGAATAGACTTCTGGTCTTAAAGAGCAGGCTCTAGACCCACGGGGTTTTTGGACTGTTGGTTTCCCTGAATGATTGTAACTTACACACCCAAACTAAACTTCCTGTGGCATTCTGACCAGACTGCTGACTTTGTATTTTATTTAATTGTGAGCACTGATATCTATTCTGTATTGCGACTTTGTCCATTAGATATTTACTGAAGGGTTTTATGACTTTCCTATGCCAATTTTTAGTCATTTAAATTTTATTGCTCTCATTTTAACAGAATTTTGTTCTGTTAGAATGAGACAGATATGCACTCTAGCAAGCTTATCAATTTAATTGCTTGATGTTAGATGTCTTGTTAGGAAATTATAAACAGTAATAAAACTTATTAAACAAAACGTGCCATGAAGCTAACAGTTTTGTTTCTTTGCATTCTTTACATTACCAGCTTTTAGCATCCTCTGAATATTCCTTTTGCTTGTATATTTGTAAATAATTTTTTATTTATGTAAATGACCTGATAGCTGTAACCATATAGGTTGCAAAATATTCCATCACATAAATAAAAGAAATGTAGTATTAAAAGTAGAAACGTAGAATTAAAAGAAACGTAGTATTCCTTGGAAGGCTGCACACAATGATTTTTGGTGCTACTGGCTATAAGCAGATGTCCTCAAAGATACAGGCGGAACGGTTCATTTAAAATGGTTCTGTTTGCAAGACTGAGACAGCATTATGGTTTTAGGAAGCCACACCAGAGCTGTGTAAAGCTGAAGTTGACACTCATTATTCATATACATTGGGCAGCCTGAGAAGAAGTAAATGTATGAGTAAAAGATCCACAGAAATATCATGATGACCTGTTCAACTGTCAGCACTCCTAAGAGTCTTTTTGCAAGAGTTTGCTGACTGAGGTGCTAAGTACCCTAAAAATTATGCATCTGTTTTCAGAAATTTTGGGAAACAAGAAGAGTGTATAGGAAGCTACTATCTTTGAGTTTTTTCTGTCCTCTTTACACAAAAGGCATTTCTCTTTCTGTGTCAGACAAGGGTTATCCTTTCCTATATTGTTCTAAGTTTCTTTTCATTAGTCCTTTTTTCCCATTTTTCATCCCAAAAGGAAAAGTTACTGACATGAAGCCTGGTTTATTAACTCACAATCCCCTACTGTGCTTGCTTAGCCAAGAATATTTCAGTGATCAGTGGTTGGGTTAAGCTGTTCAGTTACATAGAGGCAGGACACTACCATGCATCACAAATGTCCTGAAAATTTTTAAAGAAAAAAGTGAACAGCAAAGTCAAAAGACAAAGGCAGGAAAAAATATTCAAACAACTTTTTCTCATGCTTCTAGTTAAGAACTTTCCCTTTCATCTCCTAAAACTGATTACAGTTAAGGGGAGATTTTAATCTCAAGCCACAGTACCTTCTGAAGGGATGCACATATATGATATACCATCAGACTGCCCGGTTTGCATTTTTTCTTATGCTTGCAACTTCCTGCTCCGCAGAGTTTCCATATTTGTGACACTCAAAGGCCGCATTCTACAGTCCTAGTCCTTGTTTTGTTTTACTCTGGTGAGCTTTTCCTCTTTTAGTTCTTTCATTAGATCATCTTTAACTTTCCCATTGTATTGAAGCTTTGTGGTTCTGAACTCCTTAGATCCAACTGCCTGTCTCATGTCACTTCTTTCTAATATGGTTCCTACTCACTCCTCACTTTGATGCAACAGCTTTCCACCTCTCGCCACTTTTCCATGTGTTTAGAATCCTTTTCTTGTGCATGCACTTTCTTTCCTTCTGTCTCCTTTTACTTGCAACCCTTCCTGTCTTTCTTTGCACCCTTCCTTCTTTTAGAGTCATTCTCAAAATATTTTTTTATCTCTCAGTAAGACAACTGAAAATATTTGTACAGTATCACAGATTTGGAACTGTGCAGAGGTGTCTTTCTGAGCTAAATCATCCCCTTCCTGACCTTGTGACTTGGAGTAGGAACATCTCACCAGAAGGAGACATTTAAAATAATCCAAATGAATCACACACTAGTAATGCCCATTTCTTTGCCATGGTATATACAAGGGACCCTAGGGTCACTAACTCACTATAGCTGTTTATACTGTAGACACCAAATCCACAGAAGAATCATCTCAGCATACCTATGAACATTTTAAATAAGCACCATACTGCTTATTTAAATAACTGTGAATACATGCATAATAATACTGCCTAAATTTCACCTTTTTGTTAAACACTCAAATGTAAAACAATAAAAATTAAAATATAAAAAGGGGAGAGTTTGTCTTTAGGTTTTCTCTCTCATCTGTCTGTGCTATGTTAGAGGGACCTGATATTACTCTTATCCTCTCAGTTGAAAGTCAGAGGTGAAGAAAGATAGATCTGAGCAAGATTGATGTAAATAAGAGATGGATTATGTCCACATCCTTAATCTGATCCTGAAGCTAATTTTCTGAGTAGTACAATGTGTTGAATATTTTCAATATTTTTTATTGTCTTCTGTATTACTCTTACTACTATTTCTACTGTTTTAATGTCTGGAGATATACTGTAGACCAGCTATCTTTTGTATATTCTGCAACTTATTGAAGAACCAGAAAAAGAAAGTTGGACTCTGGAGAAAAGATTTACAGTTTTATACAAGGCAAAAGGCAACTAGAAAAGACAACCAGCTAGTCACAAAGTGCAATGAAAATATAACATTGCTTAGGAAAGGCATGATTTTACAAATAAGTAAAGCTGTTTTCTTCTCAGCCAAAATTCTGATCTGTAAGAACTTCTGAAATTCTTGACTAATGAAACAATTATATTGTTCAGAAATTGGTTTAATTGTGATTTTAAGTAAAATATTTTCTTAGAGGTATTATTAAATTGATAGATGAAGCTACATCTATTTCAGTTCTTTAAACTTCAGGTTTAATTTCATTATTAATTTAGGGCCTAGATATGATAGAAATCTAAATTGAAGATATTCTTAAAATCAATGCTTAGCTAATTGGGTGCACTGAAATTAACTATGTATTAAATTGAAAAACTTTGAAACAGTTTTTACAATAAAATCCTCAACTAATGAGTTGCAATTTGCATTACAATATCTATTTCAGTGTCTAACATTTGATCAATCCCAATACATTTAAATCCCAGCTCAGTCTCAGTCCCTAGCTACTGCTTGGGTGTCAGGCTTGATGTGTTCAGCAGAGATACCAGCCTTTAAGTCTTAGAACTATGTCTAAAAATGGGATGTGACACTTCATGAGCTGAGTGCTGCATTGCCTAATCTTCAGTTGTCCAGCCCTTAGATGCAATTCAAATGCCTAAATTAAGCACACTTTCTCTAAACAGTATATAGGAACAATACCTCTCAAAGAGCTTTAAGACCATTAGTAGACTGTGAGAACTTGTCTTGAATCTAACACTGTGTATGTATAATAGATGAGCCAAGTTCAAATACTCATGTGAGTTTTATATAACAATGTTGGGATTGAAAAACTAATCTAATTACAGGTCTCTCCTAGACAGCCCTTAGTGTAAAGGGGTCTGAAGGAATATTTTTCCATGCACTTTTTTGGATTAGAGTGCCCTAATCACCAAAGATGGATTAGCCCATCAGGGCTTTCTCTGTTGGATCAGAGGTGTTGTACACCCAGGACGACATTCTCAGGGAGCAAAGAGAAAGACAGGATCAAAGCTGTATCTCCCAGCACTTTGGACATCCAGCCAATGAATACTAGATGCTTGCCACTGCCTTTTTAACCAGCCATTTAACTTTGGACATAAAGAGCCTATTACACATATAATCTCTCCATATATACATTTGTATATATGGGTATATGTTTATGAAGCCCTACTGAACTATAGTTTGCCTTGACTATTCCTTGTTTTGGTTTAGCAAATTCCTCTGTTTAGTCATTGTCCTTTAGACACTTTTACTGTTTTACTTATTGTTTTTAAAACTCCAAAGAATTAGTGTAGAAAACTCTTTTCACACAGAATCACAGAATGTTAGGGATTGGAAGGGACCTCGAAAGATAATCTAGTTCAATCCCCCTGCCGGAGCAGGAACACCGGGATCAGATCACACAGGAACGCATCCAGGCGGGNTATGGATGATATTTATTTTACTATATTTATCCCTCAAATGTGATTCTCATCTCAGTTCAATTGTTTTTGAATAGATGCACATAATTATGTTACTTGGCGCTATTTAAATGTGAGCAAGGAGTCTGTATCTTTTTGTACAAAATTATTGAAAAAAAATTTCATTGAACTGCAGGATTGCAAATCATGAATATCTGACCTGTGTGTGGAATACACACACCCAATGATTAAAAGCTTACCCTCTCTGTATTCTAGATAAGCAGAGTTAAGCACCTCAGAAAAGTAATACTAAAATCCCACGTGTTGAATCAGAAGCCATTATCTGATAAAAAGTGCTAAAGAGTAGTGCTTTTCTGGCAGCCTGCCCATTTCCTGTGTTGTAAACTGTACCAGGACAGCAAATCAAGTACTTCCTGTCTCTCTGCAAAATCTTCTCTCAAATGTGGGTTCCTGCTCACCTAGGATACAGGGGTGGTGTGCTTCATTTCTGTAGCTAATTCTTCAGGCTGTAAAAGACACAAGGTAAGTTTGCTTTCCATCCACATCTCCTGTATTCCAAGAGCTCTTGGCTCCTACTGAAGCCGGGCCACAGAAAAATAAGGTACAAGGTTCACAAGACCAGGAGGAGCACAAACAAGGAGCCAGTCTTTGTAATCCAGTGAGACTGGATCTCACAGGAGACACAGTGTTTCCTGGAAACTCACTTTCCCTGAGGAGCTATAAATGGTTCCTCTTCCTCTTTCTCTCATGTTTTAAAAGAAAAGTAACTGTGACTACTTTTTCTGTAGGAAGACCAGTCCTAGCAGTGTGTGTTATGTGTGGTGGGTCCTGCTTTAAGCACCTCCTTAAATCCAGTCTTAACTGTAGTAAAGCAGATACTTTTCATAGGATTAGATGACAAAGAGACTAATCTGAATATCTAGAAAGTCACTAGACTAAAAATGTTGCATAACAGGGGCAGCAACATCATATTGAGTCCCCTAGCAAGGGACCAAATATAAGAAAATATCAAAGTATATGACATGAGATTATGAATAAGTAGGTGCATCATAATCCTTATCGTAGTGCCTCCTGAAGTTAAGAGATCCCACTGCATCAGTAATAAGCATCACCCATTGCTTGCTGGGGTTTTTTTTTTTTTGTAGATTTGTATCACCTAATCATTATTCTATTTATTGTGCTTGAAAACAATAGAAACTGATGATGAGCAGTTACATGTGATCTCTGAAGACAAGGATTTTGAGAACATGGAAACTTACAATTGCAGTTACAAAACCAGTTTTTTTAATCCTCTGCCTTCTTAGCACTTTGTATTCTCTTATGAGTGATTTTTAGTTTTGCAAACTCCTTTGTATGCCAGCAATGAAGAGGACAATGAGAACTGTCTTATCTTTTGCCTTTTCTACTTTCTGTATTTTACCTATAATTAACAGGGATTCCAACTTCTGGCCTCAGAAGGGTCCAGACAGTCTACATGAATGGTGTGGAAAGGCTGTAGAAAGGTGTAGAAGTTTGTAGTGATCCCACCAGCCCAAGTGTGTATTGAGGTCTTTGAAAGAAAAGAGACAGCTTTTTATTTGAGCCATTATTATATTTTGTACTGGAAATCTTTCTGTGAGTGGAACTATAATACAACTGAAGTGACATTTTTCCTGTAGGATGTTTCCAGGAGACATGCTTCCAGGACTGGTGTCCAGTTTTACTAGTTGGTGCGTGCAAAGTCAGAGGTTCTGCAGAAATTAGTCGTAAATATCAGCTGCTCTGACATTTGATTGCTACAGCATTGAACTGGAGTTAATAGTCTTTCATCAAACAGACAAGGTATGTATGGAGTCGGAAACCAAAAACTGAACTGGGTTACAAATTGGCCTGTGCAATAAGAGTTAAGGTAGTGGAAATGGAAGTGGATAAACAAAAAAACCACATAGTTCAACCATTGTAAAATTATGATCTCCTGGTCTTACTGAATTTCTTTATGATCCTTTGATCATTGGCTTTATGCATTGACACTGGACTTCTTTATTTGTATAATGTTAGTTAACATGGCCTCCTAAATAATCAGCCTATCTTTGTTAAAATGATAAGGTTGTGTACAAAAAGAGATGTTGTGTACAGGTGAGGACTAAGCAGAAAATGTTGTAGCAATTTGCTGAACACGAAGGCTTATTGAGGATGCAGTCCTGAATAATACACACTAGCTTTACTCTTCCCTCTTTAGTGTGTGTAGAGGAGCCATGAATCATTCATGGTCTCCCAGCTGAGCAGGGCTTCAAAGGGGCTGGTTGTGATTGGGTGTCCTGGGTGAATTGCCGCTCTGCAGAAACGCCTGCACCCCCAGCACTGGAGGGGTGAGGAAGCACTTTCATCTGGGCCTCCAAAGTGGTTTGGGTCACAGTTCACCAGGAGATAACGATGTGGATGTACATTCAGAATTAGCTGCAGAGATACCTGTGTAGTGTGGTGTGGAAAAGTGAGCCAGTTAGATCCCCAGTGGATGCTGTGAATCAATTACTGTATTCTGAATACAAGGTTGGCTGCAGGGGATAAACAGATGTCAGAGAATTTTTCCCTAATAAGACCATAGTAATAGAAGAGCACTGTCAGCTTCGTTTTACATTAAAAATCTCATTTCCTCTTTATATGACCAATTTTATTAGGCCTCTAAACAAAGATATTTTATGTAACTGATAGCTGAATAATGAGAATAGTATCATTAAATTTCCTTTTTTCTTTTTTAACAAAGACTGAAAGAGAAAGTAGCAATGAATCTCACTAAAGTTAGAAAGAAGGTGTGTAATTTAGAAGGCTGGATGATAATTTCTTTTCCTTTCCAGTGACAGAGGGCATTGAATAGGCTTACAGCTGCCTTCTATGCTGATTCACAATCGCCTACATTCCAGAGCAAAATATTCCTAGAATGAAACTTTGTGATTAGCTTGCCATGTTCTCTGTACTTTCTACATATTTTGTCAGTGTCTGGTATACAGAGCTGTGGTCAGAAACAAGAAATAGCCCCTTTTTTGTTAATTAAGCTTACCATGGATCACATGCAGTTAGCACCATACACTCACTGTTTTTCATCACCTTACAAAAATCGAAATACCAGGACATAGGAGCACACTGTGTCTTTCTGTGAGTTTTGAGAATAAAAGTGATGAACCATTAGAGATAACCCAATATCTATTATCTTCCTCTCTCAAATTGAACACAAGTACAATATTTATTGCAGGCAATCTGCAAATACTGAAACACTAGACTAAGGGAATACCTTTGGATACACTGTGGTCATAAATTGTTCACATGAAGTTTATGCTAGGTGTTTTTCTTTTTTTGAAGGTAAATAAGAGCTGACGCTGAGATTTTTTTTTAATTCACACTATGGCTATGAAGACAGTGTAGCTTCATGTGGCAGAAATTAGAGCAAAATTTGGCTTTAGACATTGGTTTACAATAAATGCTTTTTAGTACAATGTTTAAACTTACAGCATATCTCAAATTAAATCTTCATTCTGAACACTTCACAAGAAGAAAAACAAAAGTGAATTGCAGAAAGCATTCAGAACATTTTTGACGAACAGGTCAACCTTCTGAGAACCTCTGTGAAGTGACGCTCACACACAGCTTGTACTCACCAAGTTCAATTTAGCAGAGTTTGGGTAAATAAAGGCATAACTATAACCTGAGGTTTTGTTCACTGAAATTAGTTTAAGCAACACAGAGAAAGATGTGAACTAAACCCCTGTTGCTGTGTTTTCAAAAACTGGCTTTTGCTCTCTCCCCAGCTCTGACACATACATGGCAAAATTCACATAAAATTCAGAAGTGTGTCTCTTGAGACAATTGCATATTGATAACATGTACCTGTGCAGGTGCGAACACAGTGCTTGAGTCCATAACCTCTTCACGTCAAGACCTGAGTAGTTCTCTAATTTCTACTTTCCTCTGATTTGTCTTCATTGCAAACTTAGTAACAACAGCAGCAACAACAGTATTAAAACTTCTCAAAACTTGGCTGTCCCTAGGGTTTCTTTCCAGGACCAGCTCTGCCCTAAATCCCAATAATCGTGTTAGCACTCCCCTGAGTGTGAGGACTGCAGACTTCCTGAGCCACCACCAGGCTACGAGCACCATTGTTCCACTGACACACAACACCTTCCCTGCAATGCAGCATTCCCAGGGAGCAGAAACCTCTTTCAGAATCATCTTCTTTCCCTTAACAATTCCTTTAAAATTAGGATATGCAGTATTAGTAACCTTAACATGTCATCTACACTGATTCATTATCTAGCATTGTTCTTATTCTGTAAATTACTATTTTCATGTTGCGGCTCAGTGCAGGGAAGGAAGTTAATCCCTGGCTTACCTACCACAACCCTTCTATTAATATGCCTTTACTGGAAAGCTCTGTTGTTTCTCTC